>OMNZ01109684.1:0-12651 GCA_900303255.1 Lesueurigobius sanzi | reverse complement strand
TTGTTGCTATACATATTTTCCTACACCTTTGCCTTTTATTATACCTTTCTAAAGTGAAGCAATGAACTTTGTTGACAATAATCAAGTTGATAACAATTTTATAGTTGTGCTCAAAAGTTTACATACCCTGTCAGAATCTCAGGGTATGTAAACTTATGCATTTCATAGAATGTGAATGAGAACACGAAAACCTTTATTTCACTCATGGTTAGTGGTTGCGTGAAGCCATTTATTGTCAAAAAACCTCTTACTACGCTTTTCAACTAAAACACTAGCCAAATGTCCCCTTGATCAAAAGTTTACATACTGTGCATCATGAAACGAACATACTTTTTTTCCAGAGAGTCCAATTTAGTCAGAGAGTCCTGTATTTCAGCTGTAGTGAGTTTTTCTTTGCTCCTGAACAACTTTCCTGGCAGTTGTTGAAGGTCATGTAAACATTCGATCAGGGACATTTGAGTAGTTTCTGTTTCATTATGATTTCAAAAGTGTAAACTACTTTTTTGACAATAAATGGCTTCACACAACCACCAACCATAAGTGGGAAAAAGATTTTTGTGTTATCATTCATATTCTATGAAAAACGGCCAAAAGATTAAAAGGGAGGTAAACTTATGAGCACAACTTTAAAATTGTTATCAACTTGATTATTGTCAACAAAGTTCATTGCTTCACTTTAGAAAGGTATAATAAAAGGCAAAGGTGTAGGAAAATATGTATAGCAACAATTTTGTGACCCATTAAATTGAACTGATTTACTGTATATATTGGTTACTACTGGTTAATACTGCTTCCAAATTATAGAAAGAAATTAGCTCATCTTTTTCAACAGGCCTACGTGTGAAGATGCTTAGTTTATTTTTCAGGTTTTGGGATGTCTTAAGTTTTAATTGTCGAGCAAATCTACAAATTTATTCAGTAGTATAGTCTGAAGCTATACAGAGGTGACAGTGGCACAGTGACTAGACTGTTCACCCACCAACAAAGTAGTAGTTCAACCTTCACCCCAGTGTACTAACAATATGAAACTCCTCTGCAAAACACATTCATTTGGTTGCGGAGAAAGGCGAATGACATAAAAACATGCTAATTTTACTGTGCGGCTAGCTCACTGTGGCAACTGAAGATGACAAATATGATCAAGGCAAAAGAAAACTATAAATATGAAGCTAAACAGAGGAGTTACCTTTTTCCTTCATGGGTTGACACAGTCATTTGTCCCTGGCAGAAACAGACTGGCACCACAGAAAACTCTAAAACATGATTCTCTGTCAGTCTTTCCAGGACGTGGTTAAAAATATAAACATACAAATCCATATTAAAGCGCCTCATTTAGAGAAGCTTGGCCTCATAGCTGCTACACAACAGCCTTTTACAACAACTACAGAACTGTATGAGGAACTTTCCTTTACAACGCCTAACACATTTTACAGAGCAAGCAGCCCTTTCTGTAAAAATCAACCAATGAAAAACCCAATTTCCACTCATTTTCAGTAGCCACAAACCACAAGAAAAGCCTTTATTGCCAAAACCTGGCAATAAGCAGATCCGCGCCATAGACTCAACACACAAACTAATGCTTTACACAATGATACATGTAGACTTCTGAAACAAGGGGGAGCAACTGTTGTTTTATCAGCTACATTTGAACAAAAGCCTTGTCCAAGCAAAACTCAGATCATGTTACTTATTCAATGTGCATGGTTCAAGAAAAAAAAGGAGGGCAATATAATAAAAACCATCAGCTTTTTCTTGTGATGAGTTGTGGGTGATTGGACTGGGTGTGCAAAAAAAAATATATAATATACAATTATTGAAATGATAGTTCAAAACTTACAGTTCTATAGTCCTATTTATTCACAAAAGTGGAAAAACTTGATTGAACAGAGTTTACTCTTTTGAAATCATAATGAAACAGAAACTACTCAATGTCCCTGATCTGTTCAGGGGCAAAGAAAAACTCTGAAATGCAAGACTCTGAAAAAATTTATGTTTGTTTCAAGATGCACAATATGTAAACTTTTGATCAGGGACATTTGGCTAGTTTCTAGTTAAAAAGCGTAAACAAACATGTTTTTGACAATAAATAGCTTCACACAACCACTAACCATGAGTAAAATAAAAAGGATTTTGTGTTATCATTCATATTCTACAAAATGCATAAGTTTACGTACCCTGACATTCTGCCAGGGTACGTAAACTTTTGAACACAACTGTAAATATACTGTCAATATATCAAAATATATTTTTCATTTTGCTTTAGAAAAGGATTTTTTTTGGCTAAATGTGATTTAAATTATGTTTAAAAGTAATTAAGATTATTTGTTTGTTTTTTTCTAAATCAAGAAGCCCAATATAAACTACTGTATAAGCCTTAAGAGGACACTGTCTGTACTGCGGCCAGCGAGTCACAGGGAGAACACAGTCACAAATTTTCACTTAGGGCAGTGATTTAGAGTGATGATAATGTATGATGATGAATATTAATATATTTGGAAACAAAATTAGGAAGAGCACAGAACTCACAGTGATGTAGTGAGAGTATGAGGCATTATGTTGATGCAATAAATAAATACATAAATGTCATATTGACATGTCTTCTTCATAAAGCCTGACATTTCCCAAAAAGAACAACAGTATGTGTTCAAAGTTGAAATTTGAAACACAAAACTGTCCGCTCCAAATAATCCTTAACCTTTCCCCTGTTTTATGGGATTTTACTCACTCTGTAAACAACCCACAGCAGTGCGGATTACATATTCATACAAAGTGTTCTCAGTGACTCAGGACATGAAACAGAAGGACACTTAATAAAACAAGGAATTTATCATGTTGGAACTGCTTTTTGGAGTACAGCTGTACGTTTAAATCCATTTCTTGACTCGTGTTTGCACATGTTCAGCTGTGCTCTTTCTGCCAATCCCTGGTTTGTTTAAATTTAGACTCTAGAGGGAGAGGTGACCAATTAGGAAACCAATGCCAGATCACAACATTGGAGGCACATACTGGCTCTGACAACACCAAAGGGCAAAATGATCAAAAGGAAGTCAAAGAAATGCTCCTTATAACATGAAAATAAACAAATAATAGGGCAGTGCGGTATGGAAAACAAATTGTGATGTTCAATAACGGTCTTGAATATTGTAATAATGATAATTTTGCGACATTCTACAAAATCATTTCAACACAATACCTTTGTTTTTTGATTAGGTAAAGCGCGCTTTTATTTTGTCATTATACAACGAAATTACATAGATCAGATGGTAGGTCCTGAGCCGCTGCAACTCTGTGCACCGCCATTGTGGACCAACCTGACCATGCATGTTTTTAGTGGTAGGGAAAACCGGAGCACCCGGAGGAAACCTACACAGACACGGGGAGAACATGCAAACTCCACACAGAAAGGCCGCACGGGCCGGGAATCGAACCTGGGACCTTAATAGATTCCATAATAAACTATGGAAAATAAAAAGAATATATAGTATATATTGTTGTGGGCATTCCTTGTTTAAGCGGTCTTAGCAAAAGAAAAGGTAAACCTCAGTTAGACGCAAGAACTCAGTAATTTTGTGATAGAATAACAATCATTCGGCCATCCAGTATATTGTTGTGCGGCCCTAATAAATAGTATTAATGATTGATTTTGGCCAACCAGCGTCTCGCACAAATCCCACAGAGACCTCTTCTTGACCATATCACTGCCTGCTTATCCGCCAAATGCCCAGTGTCCAAGAGCTTTAGAATGCATCTTTTTATGTAACAACGCGCACGGCTTAATCTGCCACACACGGGATGCCAGTGTTTTTTGGACAGTGGCACACACAGTCTCCCTCCTGCTCCGTTCCTACTTCCTAATGCGCTCTGATCATCTTTCTGCACAGCATTTTGGCCTGAAAGCAGCAACATTTGCAAAATCTGTGACAATGGAGGTTTTTGTTTGTGGAAAGCTGGTCTAGACTTTTGCTACAAGACATTTGCTGACCACAAATGTGAAATCGTCTGGTTGTTCTTGGTACTTTTTGGCAGCCACTACTTCTCTGCACAGAATTTTGTTAGACTTGCTCTTTACAACAAATGAACAGCACAAGAGTATGCAAAACAAAAGAAGGGAACAACAGGCAAGAAGTAAGAAAGCAACATAACTAAAACAGGCTCAAATCAAAGCTTGAATAATAAACATGCATGAAGAATAAGTACTTGAGAACTGTATACAGTAATTCAGTAAGAAATTAGATAAAACCTAAAGAAAATAATCCAATGTGCTCATACTTTGAAAGAGGGAGAGGGAATTAGTAAGTCAAACTTCATCCCACTCCTTTTCGAGCAGCTGTGAGTTGTCTGTGTGATCACTGGGTTTTCACAATTGTTTTATGTTATGGTGTATGTGTTTTTATTACATGCTTGAAATAAACAAATAAAACAAAACAGAGTCCAGAGACTCAACATCTAGAAAGAGCTTGGGTACAAGAAAAAGTACATGCTCCGACAATTTTGCTTTTCTAAAAACAGCTAGTTTGATAGAACGCTTTACTATTTTTTCCAAAAATGTTTACTTTTTCAAAAAACTGAAGGACAAAACAAAATGTATTCCTCTATTAGAAAAAATGAATAAAAATCAGGTAGATATAGTTGACAACTTGTCATGGGGGATGTGGCAAAGCGAAAGTCAGTGATAGGATTGAGAATAACGATTTTCTTATCACTCTTTTTAGATGTTTTCTGGTGGACTATAGGTACAGTTTGCACACATAAATAAATAGATAATAAAGTGAGGTCCTCATATTTAACCCAGTATTGTCCACTGGAAGTGAAAAACCTGCACTTAAAGCTAGCTGTTAGCAGCATGAAGCTAACGTTAGCAGTATGGTTAGCATCCCTGTTGTGTACAAATGTGGGCCTTTGTTTACACTACTTTATTGCTCTCCATGTCTCTGTATCTTTATTAGGAAGAAAATACATCAATAATTTGCCATTTGTTAAAGTAGTTGTGGAACAGGACAGAATCAGAATACATTTTATTGCCATTGTCAATGAAAGGTTTCTCAGACTAGGAATTTTCTTCGGTGTACTCATGCAACATGAAAAATAAACTGTGCTAATGACAAATAATAAACTATGGAAAATAAAAAGAATATATAGTATATATTGTTGTGGGCATTCCCTAAACATCACAAATCTGTCATCTGTATCTATAGCTCCTTTAATTAAATCACAATTCATGGACGCTACATTCAGTGGCTTCACAATGCCTTTAAGAGGGAACAAAACCACCTGCTTCTTGAGATTGACCACTCTTCACTACTCATTGATTGGTTAAAATCATCTGTCACTCACTTACAGCGTGATGGAGGCACAAGATTCATTCAAAGGAAAGGTGATAACAAACTCTCTAAATTGGGACATGGCGACTTGAAACATCACTATTTGATTTTACATATTTTTTACCCTAATGGGATTCATCAATAAAAACACCCGCGTTGATTGTTTTCACATGCGAGTTTGGCTATAATTTGATAAATGTCCCATAGACTGCCTGACCTTGGTAGTACCACTTCGTCTGTCTACTTATCCCACTTAGCATTGTTATATTGTTACCGTGTCAATACTAGTTTCCAATGAGCGATTCCCTATTGTGCTCGCCTCTAACAACAGGAAAGGCGTTTTGATCACAAAGCAACGTGACACACTTTTAAAGCCCTCCGTCCTCTTTTGAAATTAGTTGTCAGGGGCTTTTTCATCGCCGTCTCCCGATAACAAAAAGCCTACCTAAATTTATCACGGTACACAAACCCTTTTAAGTTAATTACACTGATGGAGCCGAGGCTGACACAAAAACACTCAGGGAGGACTGGGTCAGGAGGCCTCAGGGCAGCCACTGTCTCCTATGGGGCTTAACGGAGAGAGGGCAAATGCACTCAAAAGCGAAGTCAGGGTGAGAGAGAGCAGCATGGATCGGGGTAAATCACATGGAACAGTGTAGAGCTGGCGACAAGTTGATAGATAGAACCAAGCACAATATTTTGAAAATGATAGATTGTTTGAAAATCTATTGCAGCTGAGGAGTATGATTTCTAGGTTTCCTTCTATTTTAATACTGTAGCATATGGTATGGTTAGGTACATGCATAAACATACAAGATGTTGGAAGGCAGGTAGCTATTGTGCTGTTCCAAGGTTTAAAAAAAAAAAGTTTATGCTAACCACTGTCTCCAACAAATCCCACAGAGACCTCTGCTTGACCAGATCACTGCCTGCTTATCCACCAAATGCCCTGTGTGCAAGAGCGTTACATCACCTTACATCAGACTAACTCTACTTCACCTTTAAGAAAACTAAAGCCACCTGCTTCTGAGAGTTCACCCGTTTCACTTTCATTGGTTAAATCCGCATTTCACTGAGAGCATGATAAAGGTAGCCTTGCGAACACACTCTTCCTCTGGTCAGACTGAGGCAGACCAACAGGAGAAGTGTGTGGGAAAATGTGCACAGCAGCGAGTGTCTCTGTATTGAGCACAGAGCCAAACAATGAAAGAGAGGGAGCATGTCAATTTGAAATAATTAGACAAAAGAAAATGATTATTAACTTTTCTAACACATTTCCTAGTTCTTCACAGGGATGAGTTAGCATTTTCTGCTTACAATATACTGAATAAAAAAACACACACTTTATCCCACTACTAGAAAAAATATATTTTGTTATGACAGTAGCTCCAGAATGGCAGATCACCAGGGTCAGCTAACAATTCACTTTTGTGTCATCATCCATACTTTTAACTGTTTATGAAATTTAGGGCTGCAACGATTAATCGAGTAATCGACGATTAATCGATTAATCAATTACTCGATTAACTATTTTAGTAATCGATTAATCGTTTTCTTTGCAGAATTGTCTAATTTCAGCCAGAAAATAAATAAGTTAGTATTTTTGACAAAAACCCTGTCTCTTTAAAAGGTAGGGTGAATATTTCTTCACAGCTCACGTCATGTAAACATGTCCAAATCTAATATGTAGATGATGTGAAAGTTATTAATGTTTAACATTAATTATTTTGGTTCTCAGGAGTCAGGACACTGACCAATCAGTGTCTTTAGGGACAAACTAATGAGAAATTAAGAATAAATAGTGTTATTTCTATCAGAAATGTGGTTCTTCTTTCAAAATCTACACTAAAGACATGAAATATAGTTTTTCAATACAATTGAAATACTTATCCGATTACTCGATTAATCGATGTAAATAATCGATAGATGAATCGATTACTAAAATAATCGATAGTTGCAGCCCTAATGAAATTATGTATTTCTGACTCTGTATTAGAAAGGTTGAGACAGCTTGGCAGGTAACAATAGTCCTTTCAAGAACCACAGCAAACCTGTTTTGCTTAGTCATAATAACGCGTAGCCTTCTGTGTAATACATGCGTATGCTGTGTGTGTGTGACAGTGAAACATACCCAGATCTCCCTGAAGGCTGTTGTCATGGGACGTCCTGCTGGATGTGGTGGACTCTCCATCGCTGGGCCAAACCTGTCCCGATTTGTGCCCCCTTGAACCCACCACCACCACCTGCCCCTGCTGTTTGCCCCTCTTCTGTGACAGCGGCGTGGGGGGGCTGCTGCTCTCGAACGACTGCTGGGAGTTCTGGGAGGGCGACCGGCTCTTGTCCCGGCGGTACATGGGGTAGGCGGTGGTGGGACTGGGGGACACATGGCTGGACTGTCCCGAAGAAAAGTCCTCCTCGCTGGATGTTAAGTTCTCGTTGGAGCTGCAGTCTGGCGTGTAGCCCTCCTCAAAACTTCCAGGGGAGTAGGAACACCTTGGCCAGGTTAAATTAGCATCCTCTTCAATGGCCCTGTCTCTGATATTAATGACTTTAGTTTCACTCTCTGGCATCATCCCACCAACGTATACAGTAGTATAGGGTTGACACTCCGTCGGTTTTGGACTTGCATTGTCTTTTTGTGATTGCTGGTTACTTTCTTGTTCATTCAATGACCCATTGGAACCACTATTCCCTTCAATAGATCTCCCTCTTTGCAGTAACTTAGCATTTAACTCATTAGAGGCAGCAGACAGGTTCACCGGCAGCAAATTAAGAGACCTTTTTCTCTCCATTTGCATAGCCTGACAACCAAGTGTGCTTATTTTATCTGAAACATCTTTATCATTCACTTTTACCAGCCCTCTTTCATGATGGTACTCCATATTGACATAAAACGGCTTCTCTTGACCTTCAACAACTGCCAAACCTCTGCTATCTGCACCTGTGTGAGAATTTGCTCTTCGGATTCGCTCAAAATTGGACCTGATTGCTGCCACAGACCCTGGTCCGGTTGGGATATCTGAAACTTCTGCCTCTTGTCTTACAGGGGACACCCTAGCCTTGGCCAAATCCCCATGAGGATGTGACTTACACCTCACAGGCTTGTTCGCAATCTTCATCTCTTGGCAACTGTCCACTTCATTGTTATTTTGCAGCACTGGTTTGAATCCCCACCTCTGGCCGTCATATGACTTCTTCTCCTTTGCCAGTAAAGTCTGCAGGTAGATCATGCGAAAGCGTTCTTTGTTCACTTCCTTCTCAAAGTGCTTGATAGATGACTTACACTTGTCCAGTTCTTGCTCAATCTCACCCATTGAGTTCAGGTCCATAGAAGGAGGGTCAGTCTCAGGGAACTGGGCTCTCCACGCCTCCACAAATCCAACCGGTTCAACCATTTTTTTAAATGACTCTTATCTTTAGTCAACCAAGAACGAACTTGTCAAAATCCAGGGTTACAGTTACATGACAACAGCTCATAACTTCCATTGCTCTGTGATAGAAAGGAAGGTATTCCTTGATCAAACTGTAGACTTCTTTTCCTTACAAGTAGAGATTGAAAAATATTGCAAAAAGAAATTAAAAAAAATATAATTTAAAAAGTACAAAGCAATGCGAGAAAATGTCCAAGTCCACGTTTGTGTTGGCAATTCTCTTGAGATACTCCTGTCTTTCTCAGTGGTGGCTGTCAGACTGACTCACAATCCACTGCTGTCTGTATTGCTCTCGTCCAGTCACAGTTCAAGATGGGAGGGGCTACATAAATAGAAAGAAGATAACACACAAGAAATCGGTGCAAAAACAGAAGTTGATCACCCACATACGCGCCAGGATTCTTCGTTTTACTGACAACATAAAACATACAATAAAGCACAAAGGGCTGGTTGACAGCTTCTTGGCGATGTTGCTCAAGTCCTACAATCTAACTAACAGTTTGAACACAAAGATAAGATAGTACCGTGGGAAACTCATACCTCGATGGTTAGAAGTTGCTATCTTGTCTCAATTTTAGTTTAACAACAGCAAGTGGATCACAAAAAATACCAAATCACGGCGACTCCATAAAAAAATCTCCATAATAATTCAACAATGTCGTTTTTCAAGTTGCCACGCCAAAACGCAGCGTGTCGATCGTCATGAGCGCAAAGAAGACGAGGTGTGGAGCCGCTTCTTTCTGATCAGTCCTTCGGGTTTGCTGTAAAAATCTTTCTACAATGATAATCCTGAAAGTGCATTGTTTTGAAAGAAGTTACGCCTCGTGTCGTGTGGAAATGTCGCCATCTGATGGTTCAAAAGTTAATTGTGGTTGCCAGGTAGGACACGCACCTTTCAGCTCACAGACGAAACAAAAGTCAGCAACAACTAAATTTAACAAAATACGCTCGTTGTATTCGTAATCATAGTATTCACGATTTGTATTGATGATTGTTCATTTTTTGACCCTAAACCAATTTATGTTTTGGGACTCGTAAGCTGTAAAATAAGACGATGGCGCAGTTGTGCATTGCCGCCACCTGCTGGATACTTATGTGTATTACGAGTGGTCTTTTTAAGTAAACATCCGAACGTGGCTTTTCACAAGACCTATTTATTCAGTTTAACTCGTTGTTAATTGCCAAGTAAACTGGCTTTTCTTTTAGAAGAATCCAAAAATATTTTATTCTTCCGAGTTACTTCCGGTTACAGGCGTCCGTTCTCGGTTTCCATGGGAACGGCTTCAGTTTCTTCCCTGGCTAGCGTTAGCCTTTTTAGCGTTGTTAGCTGAAAGCTCATCTGTGCTCGATAAAATCTATATGCTACCAGGCCGATTAATGTAAGGAGCAATATTTCATTTGAGCTATTCTACATCAGGTTTTGTGTTTTTAATCCAATACACGGTGTCGAGGACTTGTTGAAGTCCTAACTAGTGTCTTTTTGGAAGGTAGCCGTGGTGAACATCAAAATGAGTGAACAACTAAAGTTTATCGTTGATCAACTAAACAGAGAGCCCTTCAAGAAAAACCTCAATCTCATCACATTTGACTCTCTTGAGCCTATGCAACTACTGCAGATTTTAAACGATGTTTTGGCTGAAATTGACCCGAAGGTAAACTGTTTTTGGTCTGTAATTCACGCAGCTGATAATGCTTGGTTTTGACTAGATTGTTTACTTTTGCTATTTTACTTTCAGCACGCTATTGACATCCGTGAAGAAATGCCAGAACAGACAACCAAAAGGATGTGTGCTGTCCTGGGAATGCTCAAGTACAAACCACCTGGAGACCAGTCTGATGTGTAAGTACCTCAATGCTCATGAAAATAGTTTACTCTGATGAGAAATAAAACCTTGCTTCTGATTTATTGCAGGAGCAGATTCAGACAGGGCTTAGTTACAGGCAGTAAACCTGTGGTCCACCCCATCCTCTTTTGGCTCCTACAGAAGGTCCCCGAGCTGAAGAAACGTGCATATTTGGCCCGATATCTTGTTAAATTGGAGATACCACCTGAGTTCTTGCAAGACGATGTAATCAGTGAAACCAACCATCAGGTTTGTCAGGAAACAAAATACTTTGATTTTTACATTTTTATGAAACCATATCGCTGACACTGTGTTTCATCTTTTCAGTATGAAGAACTGGTGGAAGGCTTTAAGACCTATCACAAAGAGTGTGAACAGCTGAGAACGTCTGGGTTTTCCACAGCAGAAATAAGACGGGTAAAATACTTAAATTGCAGTAGTAGGTTTCACATGTTTCACAAACATGTATCTTTGTCGAGTTGAATCCCAATGCAAAAATAGCCACTTATTTTCTTCTCACAGGACATCAGCGCAATGGAGGAGGAGAAAGACCAGCTGATCAAACGTGTGGAGAGGCTGAAAAAGAGGGTAAGAGCCCTCTGCTTCTTGTGATGCCTGAGAGTGTTTAGGGATTAACAAAGTTACAATGGTGTCCAAGGAATGAAAACAGGATCTTGTCCATTTGTTCCCACCTTCTTTATTAGACCAGTCAAGCTTTGAGGCGCTAACCGTCCTCTGTAATGAGGTGCTGATTTGATAGGTCTTTGCACTAGGCTCTTGTGAAAAGGTGACATTTGAGTCTGCTGTTAGATGAGTCTTCAGTTTCAGATGACTACAGAATGTTGTTGTTTTTCATGTAATTACCACTAGGTGGAGTCTGTGTCCAACCATCAGAGGATGCTGGAGCAGGCCAGACAGCTGCGAGTGGAGAAGGAGAGAGAGGAGGCTCTGGCCCATCAGAAACAAGAGCAGAAGAACCAGGTAAATCCAGCTTACTTTTCAGCAATATAATCAAACGCATAGCACTTTCATATATTTGGTTACAAGCATTTTTGGAATATGAATAGTAATGTATTATTCTTTTGCAAAAAAAAATAATATCACCTTTGGTTTGGGTCAGCTCTTATCAGAGAATCGAGTCAAGGAGTATTGTTGAAAAATGCAGTGATTGTTAAGCTTGTGGTGAGGTTGTAAAGATTATAACATGCAAAGTAAATATGTGCGTCTACAGAAATAGACCTAGATTAAATGGTAAATGGTCACATTTATATAGCGCTTTTCTACCTGCTTTAGGCTCAAAGCGCTTTACGTCAAGGAACCACTCACCCATTCACACTCTCATTCATACACCAGTGTACGCAGACACTGGAGGCAAGGTGAGTGAAGTGTCTTGCCCAAGGACACAACGACAGTGTGCGCCTGCGGGGATCGAACCGCTAACCCTCCGATTACAAGACGACCCGCTCTACTACTTGCGCCACTGTCGCCCCAAATTAGGTCTTATCTTAGGTCTTATCTTTATCTATAGGCAGTCTGGCTTTTCCCGATCTGGCCCAAAGAGGAGCCTATCTATTATCATTTCATTGGTTCTCCTAAGTCTGCATTTACACACTTCTTCTCTTGTGCCCACAACATATGATAAATTAAATAAAACAGATTATTTGATTACTCTAATGTGAAAGTGATGAATTAGGTAGATAAATTATGGTAAACCAAAGAATAAAAGAGTCATCGATTGGAATTACAAGACAATATGAAGATGTTACAGACATTGTTCATTTAATTATTAAGTTATAGCATAGAAAATACTTAATTAATTGTAACACATTCTTCATCTCAGTACCAAAACCCTACTACATCTCAACACAAATATATCACTTTTTGAAGTATCTCTATGCATTTTTTTGACACTTTCCATTACTTTACGAAGTTATACAACTAGTCATCTAGACTAGGTTGACTTCTTTTCTGTAAGCTTGAATAAGAGGTGAAACATTTTAAATGACATCTGTGGTCATGAAGTCTTTTGAACGCCTGGTCCTGCCCCACCTCATG
>OMNZ01109680.1:13883-27962 GCA_900303255.1 Lesueurigobius sanzi | reverse complement strand
TATGGGGGGAAATTGAATCCTAAATTACAAAGACTAAGAGACCATTTGGGTATATCGGAGATGGAGACAATAATTTTGTCACATAGTGTGCTGTTGGAGCATAAAATATGATAATGCAAAAGCTTTCTGTATCAGTCATACTTAAAAGTACAAACAGTTCACATACGCATATAGAACTATGAGCTATAACGTTTCATACATATTAACAAACTGGTTCTATCACCAAGGCACAGAAAATAGTTTGAGCTGAATAATAATTAAACAAAACAATCGCAAAGGAACAATGTTTATGGTGACTTATTTATTGACAGTGCCCCCCACATAACAACTTATGATCTGTTTTATTACCAGACATCTGTGAATGGTCTGACTGCGGCCGGTTGATGAGAGCAGTGCTAAGATAATATATTATGTTTTAGGGCAAAAGCTACTCCTTGTTTATTCACTCTTGTGTGCTCTTGTTAGCGCCAACAAACACAGACCTGTGCCTCACCTTTACTAATTAGATCCTGGAGACTGCTGCGAGCTAATGAACTATATCTGCTTCATGTGAGTATATTGGAAACCTACTGTGTATTTGGTAGTATGGCAACATTGCATGCACAAAGCCAATCTTTGTGGCTTAAATTGCCTGGAGCCATTTCCCATTGATTGGGCACATATGGGTATGGGTTTTAGCCACCAATTGGGGAAAGTAAACCGATTCAAAATGGCAATTTATTGTTGCGGGTTCCAGAGAAACTCACTAACAAAGGCACAGAGGCAATTACCTAAAATACTCCACTGAGCTCTGCACAGAAGGTCAGGACAAATAACAAGGATTGGTGAAGTCTTAAACCCAGAGAGCCAAAAGTCCTTCAAGGATCCTACAGTCCCTAATGCTTTCCTAATTAATTAAACCGCAAGAGTCACACAATTAAAATCACACCTTGTCTGCGCCCAAGGCCAAAGACGCCCAGCTCTGAGCCATTCTGATCTGGCCAAGAATCAAGAAATATTTGGAAATAAAAAACCCTCGTTTGGCGCCTAAAGTCAACATCTCTCCATCTCTTTTTGCGCTGAGATCGTCTGATTATCAGCATGTCTACAAAATGAGTCTCCAGTCACCTGTCAGCCGCTCCGCTCCACTTTGCTTATCTTTATCAACTTTGTTTTGGGAGCTCCTTTTTCAGGTTTTTTCATGTGCTCCCACCACACTGTATCTCTGCAATCAAAATGTCATTCACTTCAACCTCCAATTTTCTCCTCCGTATCATCTCAGGCGCTGCTCCCAGTAGTCTCCGAACGCACCACGCTCTGCCTCTTTGTACCTTCCTCTTCCCGCTGTCACCCCTGTGCGAGCCCCCTTTACCTCGCGTTTTGCTCCGTTTCTGCCTTTATCATCTCTCCTCTCTATATATCTCACCCATTTCCTCATTCAGATACTCTCTCTCCATCTCTTCCCCTCCCCTGTCTTTATTCCCAGGGGGGCATTATCGCAGTCGGAGGCAAATCTGCCCAATTATAAACCTCATCTCCGCTGTGTGCGCCTCATCCACTCTAGACTGGGAGTTCCTGCATCCACTTTCCTCCCACAAACATTTCATTTCTGTCTATCTCAAATAGACACAGAAGCACAAATAATTCTAACACTTCTTATTTGGCACAGTGTTTTCCGTTGCATCCCGGCATACACACAGTCACACGCATGCACCACCTTCTCCCCGCTCTGTCACACCAATTATACACGCTCACACCCTCCTGCATTCTTTTAGCCATCGTCACACGAATCGGGAATGAACTAAAAGAGTAGATAGATTCCAAAAACAGTGCAGAGGGCATAAACAAGTGCAAGAGACGCAGATAAGGAACAAGCGTAAGCAGAAATAAATTTCCACGCAGACGTAAAGGTTAGAAAGTGAAGTGTTCTGAAGGCGAATGACACAGTGAAGGAGCAAGGGGACACGAGAAGATAGTGTTAATTGCCGGGTTGACAGTTTCTTGTGGAGAGTACAGGGGAGCTGATTGGATGATAATGATGCTGACTACTCAAACTCAAGCACTGCTGCTGACCCATTGGAAATAGCGGGAGAGAGGAGGCCCGTGGCAAGTGTTTGCGGAAAGTGGGGTGGGATTGATGGAGGCAGAAAGTTGGAGAGATATAAAACACAAACAGAGATTTAAACAGAGGCAGGATTTACAGTGCGGCCTCTAACATGTTACTGTTTCTGTGAGCTGCAGTGTTGTGAAAACTCGGTGCTCTTGAATTCACAGGTTTACAATTTATGCTTAGTTACGGTTGAGTAGTGTTGTTGGCATTACTCCATAAAAGTAATTCAACTACTGAGTGTGAGCACTGTCGAGTCAAGATCTGGACTCTGGTGGCCAAGTGTGTGGTAGTAGCTGCACCATTCTTTCTCAATGTTAGCCCAATAAATCCTGGCATTGTCATCTAAAGGTGGCCACACACTACAGGATTTTTAATCTTTTGAGACTAAAGATCTGGGCAAAGACAACACACACTGAAGGACAGACATGAGGACACACATACACACACATGAGGAGTCCCACCACAGATCATGCCATGAGAGAAAGTTTTTATTGAGCCACGCCTCCTAAGACTAAAAATCTGGCTAAAAATCCTCTAGTGTGTGGCCACCTTTAGAATATTCCTGTACCATCAGGGTAGAAGGAATACATTGATGGAATAACTTGGTCCTACAGGATGTTCATGTAATCAGTTGATCTCATTCAAACTGACCAATGACAACAACCCCAGATCCATTTACTTAGTTAAATCCAGGTGGTGACTTTTTTTTTGGCCGGACAGTGTAAATGTACAGCAGCTCCTTCGACTCCTACACAGGCTTTGAATTAAAATCATGAGGAATACAGCAGTTAAAACAAATAATGTTATCAGGGCAGACGCATCATAAATCAGACACTTCTGAAATGTTATGAAAAATATGAAATTTTCAGCTCAAAATATTACAAAAAGTAATTGAATTGTAAAATTGATAAAGTAATTACAATCTAATCACCAGTTTTGCAATTGTATTCCCATCCTAATTACAGTAGTGGATTACTAATCCGTTACTAACACTGTGGTTCCCTTCAATTCATCACCAACCTGAAGTCTCTTCCTCATCACTGCCTGCTTTATTCTCAGGTTGGTTGGTTTTCTCCCTCTTTGCCCTGTTCCATTTCATCCATTAGAATTCTTGCATAAAAAGCAACACTACACAACAAAATGGTACAATATTGAGAAGTGTCCAATCCATATCCTGATTCAGAACCAGAATTCTCATGGATTAATGTTCAGCCTTTGACACAAAGCCCACACTCTTACTTTTTCTTCCTTCCATCTTTTAGAAAATGTAGAATGTATCAAACTTACAAGAAAATCAAAGCGTCTCCACTTAAGTGTGAATGGAACGCTTTTGTGAAAAGGGTCCGACCCATTTCTATTGACAAAATCAAATAGGGATAAAATGCATCTCACTTATTCGCCTCACATCAACGTAAACACAAGCTTTTAGTGGAAACAAACATAAATTACAGGGATATTACTTGAGTTGCATGACAAATAGTCAGTAGATGGATATGTTGTTGACAATACACTGCAAAATGTGATATGTTGATACGTTTAAATTACTGGAATTAAGTATATCTGACCTTATTTGGAGTCATTTTGACTTGTCAAGTAGAGATTCTGCCAATGGAATAATACTTTTTGCATTTAAGATAAGAAAACACAACTTATTTGCTGTAAAATGAGATTTATTATATAATTTTAAGCCAAAATTCGTGTTCCATTTGCAGATGACTTATCTGCTCATATCAAGGGCAAATATACTTATTTCAAGAAAATGTTACCTATTTTTATGTTATCTTTTTGCAGTGCAGGTTTTAGGGATGCACTTAACTTCACTTTGCGTTGTGACAAACCACCATGTACCTTGTAGATGTGCAGGCTCCAGGTCCAAAATGGTGTCTCCGCTGAGGTTGCAAAGCAGGGCAACGGCGTTTTGAACCATCCCACTGGTCACATTATTATTGCTGGCCTAGGAATGAAATGGAGCAACGAATAGAGAGAAGAATAGTGTCATTGTGATGGGCAGTGGACACACACACACACACACACACAGGCGCAACTGTTAAGGTTAAGAGAGACTAGTGAAAGGTGAAATGAGAAAAAGATGGCTCTTGATAGCTGGGGCAGGGTGGTGGGGCGGAGGTGGGGCGCCTGGTACGTGTTTTAAGAAAGGTAAGAGTGAAAAGTTGGGTCATCTATACTATATACTAACTTTTTGATGCAAGTTTTTGATGTAAGTTTATCATTGTAGCACTCATGAATAAAGTGAAGACAGATCAATAGACATTTATAATAAAACATTCTGCGACTTTTAAAGGTGGGAATGAAAGCAACAATAGTCAAACCGTTTCCTTTATCCTCCACTCATCACATCCCACCCTATGATTTGTTATATTCATAGCCCCTAATTTCACTCTCCTTTTCACTTATTTCCTCTGTTTGATCCTCTATGTATGCCGTGTGCCTGGAGGGCTGTGTGCTGCGGTGTGATCTGTGCGGGGCACCAAGCCTGGCTCGCACTCATCATGTGCTTTAGCCTCGGGGTGAAGACAGTGACATCAAATCAACCCAGGACGACCTGCCTGCCACCAACAACAAAAGATGAAGCCAAATTATGTTGATCTTTGCCAGGCAGCCGGCTTTAATCCTATATGGAAAGGGTGCACGAGGACTGCTAAATCTATTGTGGTTGTGGCCATTTCCGTGCTCACAAGAATTACTCATAGGTTGTTGTGTCATTTTAAAAGGTAACATAAAATAACAGTTTTCAAACTACAATCAATATGTGCACTTAATTACGGCATAATAACAACTGTTGTGGGAGTGAAAAATGTTCTTTTTTGTGTCCTATTGTGGACACAATAATTATTCTCCCTGACTGTGTTGCTAAGGGGTCTTCACAATAGGAATCCCTCGTTGCCTGTTCAAATAATTGAAATGAAATCACTTAATTTTTGTATAGCCCAATATCACAACTAAGTCGCCTCAGAGGACTGCACTGACATCAAAACAGTGAAACAAGGATCAAATGTTGTTTCCAGACTTATGTACAAACTAGAAATGCCCCCATCCAGCTTTTTTGCTTCCAATACCGTTGCTTGGGGTTTGAGTATCTACTGGGAGATTTTTTTTTTTAAAGTAGGTTTGTAGATGACATACACTGCCTGGCCAAAAATAAAGTCACCGCCTGGATTTATCTAAGCAAATAGAACTGGGGTTGATGCAGTTTGTCAGTTTTAGGTTCAGCAACACTATATGCCCAAAGAATGAGATCAGCTGAAACATGAACATCCTGAATTATTATTTATGAGTTATTCCATCAGTGGATTTCTTCTTCTCTGATGGCACAGACATATTCCAAGATGACAATCCCAGGATGAGGCTCATATCATGAAAGAGTGGTTCAGGAGTGTGAACGGTCATTTTCACACATGGATTGTCCACCACAGTATCCATATCTGAGCTCCACTGAGAATAGTTGGGATGTGCTGGAGAAGGCTTTGTTCAGTGTTCACACTCTTTATCATCAATACAAGATCGTAGTGAAAAATGATTGCCACACTGGATGGAAATAAATCTTTGGACATTGCAGAAGTTTATTGAAAAAATAAGCAAAATGGTGCAAATGGTGCCGTGATCAAAGCTAAAGGCGGCCTAATGTGCATGTGACATTTTTTGTTGTATTGGTTGTTTATGTAAACTGTTATGTAGTGAGTGAAAAACTGATTGGTGAATTGTGAATTCCACCCAAATGTAATGTCAAATGATCAGCCAGCAGCAGAGGAAGGTGCACTGGGGGATGACCCTCCGTATGAAGCTCTAGTCTAACCAGTTCATATGGAGCATCATAGTCCCGCCCCCCACCAGCTCGTCTGTACATGCACGCGCCTCGGTGCCGGAAGTAATAATCCCATTCAAAAATAACATAGACTTTTCGAAAAAAATGTATATGAAATGTTTAAAAGAACGATAGCAGCTAATCAGCTACGTGGAGACTTATGGGCACACAATAATACATTAAAATTGTATCCAAAATGTTATAAACCAAAAAGTTATAAAAATATGTCGCCTTGGTTTCAAGTATTGGGAATTTTCTTGCTTGTAAAACATCCATGTTATGGCTAGCAGTTAGCACGTAGCTGATTAGCCTCTGTCGTGCTTTTAAACTCGTACAATTAGAATTTTTCTAAAAGTCTATGCGATTTTTGAATGGGATTATTACTTCCGGCACCGAGGTGTGTGCATGTACAGACGAGCTGGTGGGCGGGACTATGATGCTCCATAGAGGCTATGCAGATGATGTCACACAGTCACAGCATAGCTTCAGCATGCCAGCAGAAGCCAAATTAGTGTCAATTCTTCAAGTGCGTATACTCTATTGTCACAGTCCTTGACCAAGACATTTCCCCAGTGCTTAATTTGATCCGGCTTTTGGGGGAACGCATTCTGGGAAATCGGAATTTTGAGCTTTATTGGATCCGGGAAATAAAATACTCCAACAACTTTTAAATATGCAATTATTTTGGGCTGTTCCCCCATAAAATCCACCCAGTACACAAGTGTTCCTGAAAATCTGGATTTACAAATTAAGCACTGCATTTCCCCATCTTAGTTAATGCAGTTATTGGTGAACGTAGGAAAGGCAGAGAGCCCTGTGGCAGCTGTGGCTACAGAAGCAGCTGAGCACCACTGAGTGTGAGTGTTTGACCTTGAATTCAACCTGGAGAGAAATAATGAGAAGCAGCAAGAAACTACTGAGCATCATAAAGTATGTTCTTTTGGCACTTTGCAAATGCACAGATGCTTCTTCACACTGCAGGTAGGTCTTCCAGGTTGAACTTACATCTAGCTACATTTGCAATTGGCACACCAACAAAACCCATTCAATCTTAAAGGTTCTGCACTTGCACCCAACAAGAAACAGAACGTACAGAACAATGCACCAAAAACCGACCAGCAAGTTACAAAACCCAGGTCTGAGAGCCTTGGGCTTCAGTCCGTTCACGTCTGCGGCAGAAGTACTTCATCATTTAGACAAATACGATTAGCTGGGGCTGCCCGTGACGACTGTGATCACCGGTGACGGCTGTAATCACTGCCGATCTGAACCAAACCGGGACGAATAAATCAATCCAAAAGTCAGCAACACAGACTTCTCTAATGGGGCCCGACATGACCAGTTCAGACAGCAGTAAACAAAGAGAGGCAAAGTCAATCAGGCTGCCGGCTAAGTGCTTAATATCGTGTATAGGAGGTGGACAAGCAGCCAGGCAAAACGCTTATTATTTAGTGCAAGTAATGTTTTGCATACATTATCATAAATTGTTTGGCGTTTTGGGTCGCCGCGCAGATTACACCGCACACTCGCTGCACGGGGGTCAAGTGAATTAAGCCGTTTACTGGAGACAGGCGCCGGTGATAACGGCGGAGCGCCACATACCGTTGTGTCTGCGCGCGGACGGCCCCGGAAATTAACCCTTCGTCTTCTTTACAGCCGACCTGCCAGTCAATTACACCGGCGCGCCAATAGGTCAACAGCATTCGGGCTGATTTGCATAATGCATTTGCAAGCGCTGGATGGAGCGGGAGAACGAGCCGATGGAGAGAGGAGCGCCGCCAGCAAGCAACCAGTCAAGAAATTCCTTCAAATAGCGTTTGATTAATGCGCTTGATTATCTGATTGAAAGTGCGTTCAACAAAGCCGACTCTGTGATTTACTCGGCGGCTAAATAAAAATGATCAAATTAATTGATTGATTGGTTTCTTACCGTAATGAGCTGAAAGACCAGTGGTGGAATCGTGCTCGGTTTTATTAACCTGGAGGAGAGAGAAACAGAGAGAGAGCAGCAACAGAAGAAGCAAGGAATTAATTTAATTTTTAAAGCTGTTCGCTGTGTAGTTCACATGCGGGCGCCTGCATACGAGACATTTTCATCTTCATTAAAGTTTGGGGGGTTCTGTGTAATGACTTCGGCCCGGATCTGGAGGAATTGGAAACTGAAAGGAGGGGGAGGAGGTGAGTGAGATGAAAGTTTTAGAAGGCGCCGGAGAAGATTGCAGATGACAGGTGAAGGAAAGGGCACCACGGAAAATGTGGACAAAGAGAATGGGCTGAAGTTTAAGCCCCGAAGATTAAACTGTAAAGAAAGATGGTGGTCTAAATTAGAAATGACTATTGATTAACCGAGACTTAATTTATAGGCAATTAAGGTGGTGCAGGAATCTAAAGGACAAGGTGATGTCAAAGAGGGTGCAAGGACTCCTGCGAGATCAATAAAATATACGTGCGTCCGTCGAAAGCCCCTAAACCAGTGGTTCTCAGCTGGTATTGGAACGGGAGCCACCATTTACTCCAAGATGACAAGCTGCGACTCAGAAAATAATAATCAAACCTAAAAGAATCTAGTTAACCCTGATTTGAGTTGGCAATTATATGCCAATGGAAGTATTTTTTTCACTTGGAATAAGAAAAAAAAAACATCTCATTGCACCCAAATTAAGATTAAATATTTAATTGTACTCACAAAATGAAAAAAAATAAATAAATCTCATTGCACTTGTAATAACAAGAAAAATCTTTTTTCGTAGGTTTTTTGTTTAACAAGAACTACTTAAAATTTGGTGAAATATCTTAATTCCAGTAATTTTAGAATCAGAATCAGAATAGAGTTTATTGCCATTGTTAATGAAGGTTTCACAGACTAGGAATTAACTCATCAACACAATTTTATATATGAAAGATTGTTGTTGATTTAGGTATTGAATACACCTATTGGGTTGAAATTATGGTCAAAGATGTTAGAACCAGTCGTTTTAGCACATTTTAGTACATAAATACTGAAACAGTGAGGTTAAGTTTTTATCGAATGAAAGTAGATGGTTTGAGAGATGTGTCAAAGAGGCCATATTTGTTAAAAAAAGAAAATCCAGCTATGAATCGCAATGGAGGTCTCCGGTATAAATTGAATCCAATCTATGACAACTTACTGAGACATAAAACCTATTGACAATAACAATCTGAGAGTGAAACCATCTCCACTGTCATGCTAATGACCCTGACAACTGGGAGCAGGGCCATAAGGGAGTGGCAACAGACTTAGAAGTTAGCCCAGGGTGAGACAATAGAGAGTTAACCAGCCATATTAAGTATGAATAGGCTAAATGTTCTCCTACATTTAGCACCAAGAGAGGAGGGACTTAGAGGTTACTCCTCCTTCTGGTTTACTCTTAAGAGACCCACAGCGTCAAGTCGTTATTAAGCTGATGACAATCTTTGGACTAAGATCGAATCGTCCTACACTTCAACTACAGAGTACAGATAAAGACTGAAGAATTGTTTTGCCTACAATGGACAACTCCTGTACGACTGAGAACCTACACAAAATAAATACTGAAAGAAATCCGTCTGTGTAGGTTCTCAGTCGTACAGGAGTTGTCCATCGTAGGCAAAGATTCTTCAGTCTTTATCTGTACCCTGTAGTTGAAGTGTAGGACGTTTCGATATTAGTCCAAAGATCGTCATCAGCTTAAGTTTTTTATGAGGCCATATTTGTTAAAAAAGAAAATCCAGCTATGAATCGCAATGGAGGACTCAGGTTTAAGTTGGATCCAATCTATAACAACATACTGAGATAGAAACCCATTGACAATAACAATCTGAGAGTGAAACCATCGTACTGTCATGCTAATGAGCCTGGACTACTGGGCGGAGCAGGGCCATAGAGAAGTGTCAACAGCCTTAGAACGTAGCCCAGGGTGAGACAGTTGAGATTTAACGAGCCATATTAAGTATGAATAGGCTAAGATGTTTCCCTACCTTTAGTTCCAAGAGAGGAGGGACTTGGAGTTAACTCCTCCTTCTGGTTTACTCTTAAAAGACCCACAAACGTGTTCAAGTCTTTACTAAGCTGATGACGATCTTTGGACTAAGATCGAAACGTCCTACACTTCAACTACAGAGTACAGATGAAGACTGAAGAATCTTTGACTACGACTGAAAGAAATGTTCCCTGGGAAAGGCTTGCGACCCACTGAAATTTGTTCCGTGACCCACTTCTCCCGAGTCCCAACCCACCAGTTGAGAACCACTGGCCTAATGCTGTATGCCAAAACGTTTCACAGAAATCTGGAATGAACTAAAAGAGCAGATAGATTTCCAAAACAGTGTATTACACAACAGGTAACATTTCATTCAATAAATAGAACTAATTAAAAACATTAAAAAGAGCTCATCTCAATGCAGAAGATTCACTTTGCTTTGAGAATCATCTTACGTGATTAATAGTAGTATTAATGAAGTGCAGCTCACAAGGATATTAGAAGACCACAAGTTTGTGTTGATTTATTGCTGTATATCCAATTATCCATGCATCTTGTAGCCACCATGTTCAGTTTTCACATTTACTGTGTGTTTGTAATTGTACTGTATTTGATGGATAGGCCCCCCGTATGCAGCTGACAGGCTGAGAGATGGAAGGACAGAGGGGGGGCCAGCACTACATTATAAACTAGACCACCTCTCAACTACAGGTCATGCATCAGCAAGCACTGAACAACAGACAACAAGAGGAGACCAGCAGAGGGTACCGCAGTCAAAACATATTCGTTATGTGTCACAATAATTTATTATGTGAGACATGTCAACCCAGAGAAACCCGTCCTTGTGTTTGGCTTTTTGTTTTCACTTTCAGTGCAAATCATCCAACTCCAGATGTACGTTAGAGTACGGTATGGTACACTACAGTGGAACCAGACTGGAACAGTGGGCACAGGGCAGTGATGAGACCATCTCCAGATGTTGAACTATGTTCAGGTTCAGGCTCAGGAGTTCCTAGAGGTTTAGCCTTCTGTGTGTGTTTTAGGTTGGATGTGACTATTGAGCAGCTTGCACCACACCACATCTAGCAGGTGAATAGGGGAAAAATTTAACGGAGTGACATCAATTTGAAACCATTACTGTATAATACTGACATAAGAGGGAAAAAATGTATTCCAAGTTTTCTGTGATCTTATGTTTTCATATACAAATAAGGCATTTCATGTGTAAAAATGGCCAAAATTGCCCATATTTTCAGTGATAAATCTAAATAATGGATAGAGCCAGGTTCAAATGTATGGTTTTATTTTGTTGATATATTGATGTAAACATTTGTTCAGAGGAGACTTATTATCTTGTTTAGTTTTTGAATAAACTAGTTATTAGCGAATAAATCGAGAGTTACGTATGTAACTACGGTTCTATGAATGAATCCCGTTTCTCTGTCACTCAGAATCCCCAAATGCCATGGGACTACTTAGCCTTTTGATTGGTCATCCGAGGGTCACAGGTGTGACTCTTTTGGTACTCGAATCATTCAGTCGTATAAGCAAAAATTCTAATTCTGCCTCGTTTTTTGGGGTTCATAACTAAATAAATCAGACTAGGAATTAAATATTGAAAAATCCCTCTGATCAAACCTTCATCAAACATTGTTAAGTCCAAGACTGTAAAATTTTGAGTAAATAAAAATAAAGAATATTGTTGCCACAATGTGAGAAATATGCATTATGTGAAAATAGTAATTTACAATTTCCCATTGGTTCTATTAAGAAACATTGAATCAGTGCAATAATTACACTCCTTATTAAAGATTAGGTCATGTATTTGTTTCCAGGTGAAAGTCTATATCTTAACAGAGCTAACTGGACCAAAACCTGAAAATTGAAAAAAAAAAAGTTTTTCCTGCAGTGTCTCCCCTTAAGGAGTATTAAAAGACTTATGTGTTAAAATCTATTCAATCCAAATTTTGGTTGTAAAATAACCTTGAAGACATTTAGAAATGTCTCAGGTGACTTTACAATAAATTACAGCATAATCAATATAAATGTAGCCTGTCTATGCAAGTATGAAAGGGACAGAGCTACTACACAATATACAAGTAAATAAACATCCACCGAAACTCTCTCTTGGTCACACACGCCCACACACCAAAACACACACACACACGGGCTGCACTGGGACTCTTTTGCTTAAAGGTCAAACAAAATGTAGTTGATTGAAGGTGTGTCTGAGCTGTGATAATGCAGGGAGAGACAGCGGGCTGCCTACCCAACGCTAATGTCCCCAATTTACCATCTAATTACTGCTGGGCCCGCTTCATAGCCACACTTATCTAACCAAGACCCAGGCAATTTAATTTCTGATTGTACAACCACAGCGATGGAGGCAGAGTTTACGGAGAGGGCACTGGAAGAGAGACTTGTGCACTAATGTTAATAAATTAGAGATTGTGAAAAGGGGGAAATGAATGAAAGACTAGAAAAATGTTAATAATGTCGTAAGAAAATGAGTGGTGGAGAGACGAGTGCTGACACCAATTTGAAAAGTTCATGTCACTCTACTTGTGCCACGGAGCGGTGGTGTGAGCGGGAAGGGGAGAAGAGAGGGAGAGAGGAATGACGGCTGAAAAGGCTGATAAGAAAAGTAGGGGTTCTTGCAGCTGTAAGTGTGAACTATGAACTTTACAGGCTGATGGATTGGGGTGAAACACGACTGGAATATTCCTGATAAGAGGGGTTTTATGGCCAGATCAGATAAAATAAATACTTAGGAGGAATGGGAACACTGCAGGTGTGGACGGCAAGACAAAACAAACAAATAATGCTATTAGAATGCAAATGTTCTCAAGATGAAATATCAGATGACAAAGACTTTCTATGATTTCATATACTGTATTTTTGAAGACTGTTAAAGGCACTATACCCAGGTTTTAAATTACAAACAATGAAAGAGGGAGCGAGTAAAGATTCCTAACTTTCCTCATACTTTTCTAAAATCCTGTTTCTTCTTAGAGATGAGTTTATAAGCACATTTAGCTACTGGCGGGGTCACTATTTCAGGATCATTGTCACAGAAATGCTAGAAAAATAGCCTGCAAACCATGTAATTGACAATAAATGCTTTACATTTAGATGCACTGTATTATTTCCAGAAATGTCTGAGTTTGCAAGATACTAAAGGAGGAAAAAACGAATTTCATTCCACTAGGAAAAAAATCAGGTATAGTCCCTTTAAGGCAAGTTATTATTATTTTCTACCTTCTAAAACCGGCCACGCAGGGTCGCAAATAAATCACAAAATTAATATAACATGACATCAGTAGGCAGATAGCTTTCTAAGGCGACCCCAGGAGGGAAAAGGCAATACATTTCAGAATTAATCATATCAAACTCTACAGAATAAACATGAGTTTGACTGTGTTTCCTTCAAATGTATCTCTAACACTGTATTTTTGAAAGGGCCACACTTGCAGAAACATGCTGTGAATAAACAGCCGTGTTGCGTGTGTGCTGACTTAGCAGGTATGTTTTCCCTTCCATAAATAAATAAATCAGTGCTTTAACAACAAACAGCACCAGCTAATAGCGTGTGTGTTGTGTTTCTGTTGATGCAGCATAAAAAGTAGATGCAGACTTGGATTAACACGTAGCATACTTTTATCTACCAGGTGGATAGCACACTTTTAATATTTCAATGGTGTTATTCCTTTGTATTTACACACGTATGTAACTTTCCATAAAGAAATATATTGCTTATGTGCGCATATACCTGCAGACAGGAGAGCTGTGTTCAGTAAGTGACACCAACAGTTTGAGAGCGTAGAGGGGAACAGGCTCTGTGGCTCGAAGGAGACTCTCATACCTGTGGACAAGCAGGAACACATCAGCTCCAATATTTGAAGTGGGATTTTAAGATGAATAACTGCATTGATGTGAAACAGCAATCTGTGAAATATGTTGCCTATATTTAGATTGGGTTCATTCTGGTTTGTAAGGAACCTTTATACAGCAATAATTTACAATTTAACTTCCTATTATTGCAAACCGCGCTGTGACACCACTACAGGACGCCTCCCAAAGCAGAACAACACTGTAAATGGCACATGCGCAGTAGACGTGTTCTAATGTAAACAGACCCATCACGGTGATCTGAAACTATTCCGTGGATTTTTTTTATTTACAGAAGA
>OMNZ01109680.1:2541-13863 GCA_900303255.1 Lesueurigobius sanzi | reverse complement strand
TGATGTGAAACAGCAATCTGTGAAATATGTTGCCTATATTTAGATTGGGTTCATTCTGGTTCGTAAGGAACCTTTATACAGCAATAATTTACAATTTAACTTCCTATTATTGCAAACCGCGCTGTGACACTGTGTTCTAATGTAAACAGACCCATCACGGTGATATGAAACTATTCCGTGGATGTTTTTTATTTACAGAAGAAACAAAGAGGTGGATTTATATTTGAGATTTCACAGGACGAGAACAGAAATACTGTCAGTGAACGAACTGTAGCTGTCAGTACAAAAACACAGACAGAATGGAGGATATTTCCTTGGGGCTTTTCTCCGTGTGTCAGCTGTGCCTCGCGATGAAGCAGAGGAGTATCACGGTCAGAACAGGCTGGATTGGGTTGATAAAGCCATTATAAGGTCAGTAGATTATGCAAAACATACACAACGCTGGCGCTGTGACGTCAGCGTTTTAGGAAAGCTGCGGAGAGGCAGTAACAACGAAGCCGTGAAAACGGCATTTTGAAATCTTTCCACTCTGGGACCTAGTTTCAAAGTTTATCGTTTATACCCCCCCAAAACACCGGCTTCATGTGGATGATACGCCGGTTTGATATAATACTTTTGCGTTTAGGCCTGAGTTTGTCTTCGTGTGGACTAAGTTAGCATTTTACAAAACTGCTGACTCTGCACTTTACACAATCGCCCAGGGATTCAAAACGGTACTAGGTAAAACTTGTTTTGTTTTTTTGCCTCTGTGTTAAAATAGAACCTGGGGGGCAAAAATATGGAGTTACATTTGTGCAAAAATGAGCAAATCTATGGGGTAACATTTGGTGCAAAATATATTTTTTTGTTTTCTAAAAGATGCAAAAATATGGAGAATAAACACAGATATGCACATAGGTCAGGTTTATAGCCTTTTATGTTTATAGAAGCATATATTAGTGGAATAATAATCAAAAAATTGCATTACTTCTTCTGAGAATGTCTACCATATCCAAGTAAAATTGGTACAGCGTGATATCCTTAACAGAATTGAAAATCAAAGTGAATCGAGAATCGAATCGTGAATCGTGATTTGTGATTCTTGATTCGTGATTCGTGATTCGTGATTCGAATCAAATCAGGCCCTTGTGAAGCAAATCGATTTGGGAAATTCTAATGGATACCCAGCCCTATATTTTAGTATTACAAACTGACGTGAACCCACCTTGAAAGCAGAGAGTTTGAAATGAGAGCTAATAAGTGAGCCGTGGACTCGTCCTCTCTGACATAATGGTGTTTCTCCAGCGCTGTGTGTTTGTGGTCGTCCTCTTCAGTGACATCAGGGTCCTGAAGCAGCAGGACCGCACTGAGCTCTGACAGCACCTGCAGCACGAACACACAGAACTCCACTGCCAACACACACACAAAACAGAAACATCACTTTGGACTTGGTCAACCTCAAAAATATAGACTATTATAGCTTTGCACTAACCCATACGACAGTACTATATTTATTACATCATGTGGTGAGCGTTATGGCCATGATATCTTCACAACTATTTATAATGAGTCATTCCTAAATCTTAAGCTGTATCAAAAACATCCTCAGTCAAAATGCCCTCTAATCAATGAAGTCACTGCATATTGGGTGTTTCATTTGTGCATTTCGACATTGAAATTACCATTTTTGCTGAAGGCTAAAGTCATCATTGGAGGCAGGACATTATCCACTACCTGTCAGGACAAAATACGGACAAATGTGAATCAAGGCTGGTATAAAATTAAATATGCTGCTCGATTTTGCATGCAGAAAACAACAGGCTGTAATATATTAGGTCCTGGGCTTTCACAGCAGACCACTATCAGAGGGATCAAATTACTATGGAAATGCACTGTTGACTGAACTCTTTGATCAAACACAAAACAAAAGTGCTCCCGCAATTGCCGGGACCCTTATTTAGCCATGAGTCTGTATTGGACACATTTGCATGATTACTAATATTACCATAGAAACAACACAAATGCTGAGTGAGAGAGTTACAATAGGAGCCGGAAAGAGCAGACTACAAAGGATGTTGTTGGGCTAAATAGGCTCTGTATTAATATCACAGCCATCAAAGGTCTGAATGGGAAGTGTTTTAAGTATGTGTCTATCTGCGTATGCATCTGCATGTGTCTGTGGGACCATTTGCCTAAGATGTGACACATCTCCTCAGTCTGAAATCCCTTCTGGAGAAAGTTTTCTGTGTAATCTTGGGGCTCAGAATCAGTAGCCTGGAAAATTCAGACACTGCTGTACCAGTGATTGAGTCTGGTCATCACGTGCGTCAATTAAATTCTTAGGGCGGAGCAAACCCGAGCAAACATGAAGCAGAGTAAACCAATAAGCAAAGTGCATTTTCTCTTTATTGAAAGACTAATTTCAATAAATCTGCCAATAGGGTAAGCTTTTTACACTTAAATAAAAAAAAATTGATACATACGTTACATGAAATAAAATTGTTCTTGATGACTTTTTCCTAACATACAGTTGTGCTCAAAAGTTTACATACCCTGGCAGAATGTCAGAGTATGTAAACTTATGCATTTCATTTAGAATATGAATGATGACACAAAAACCTTTATTTCACTCATGGTTAGTGGTTGCATGAAGCCATTTATTGTAAAAAAAAGAAAAAAAAAACTGTTTGTTTACGTTTTTCAAGTAAAAACTAGCCAAATGTCCCTGATCAAAAGTTTACATATTGTGCATCTTGAAATATACATACATTTTTGAAGATAATTTGTCAGCGAGTCCTGTATTTCAGCTGAAGTGAGTTTTTCTTTGCTCCTGAACAATTTTCCTGGCAGTTGTTGAAGGTCATGTAAACGTTAGATCAGGGACATTTGAGTAGTTTCTGTTTCATTATGATTTCAAAAGAGTAAACTCAGTTCTTTGGCAATAATTGGCTTTGCACAACCACTAACCATGAGTGGAAACAAAGATTTTTGTGTTATCATTCATATTCTATGAAAAATAGCCAAAAGGTTAAAAGGGTATGTTAACATTTGAGCACAACTGTAAGGGAAAGGGGGATGTTATGTTATATTGTACATTGTATAGCACTTTTCATATGACATAGTCACACCCAAAGCAAAGTAAGTGTAAAAAACTTTTTAAAATGTATTTTTTTTTTTTAATTTCTATTTCTTGAAATTAAGTCTCTCAAATCAAGGGAAAGTTTACTTCTTTTAAGAAGATTTGTCTTATTTCTAGATTACTTTTTGCAGACTTGTTGTTGCTGCTGTGTTATTACTAGTCATTTATAACTGAATTCACTGCTGAAATGTGGAACAAACTCTTGGTTCCGTGCCGTGGGTTGTTACTTTTGCTGCAAATAAATTAATCTGACTGCACAGTTCTGTTTGAGTTCAACTGGAGGGCGAAGCGACCAGACTGATAACCCTGTGTATCCAAATACAGAGGGCATCATGCTCGACTTGCCAGGCTACAGAATCAGTCTCCAAATTGAATTGAAATTATAATCAAATATAGCAAAATAAAATAAAAAAACAATTAAAAAAAAAAGAGAACCGAAGATGTCCAATTTATTAAGTTAAAATAAAACCTAATGTTACCTTCCTTTCATTTAGACTAAGTTTCAGATCTGTTGAAAGAGAAGTTAGCAAGAAAACTTTCAGCCCTCACTCAAACTGAATTGGCGCCTGGATTCACGATAACATAATCTGAGTTGGCTGCAGGTAATTAAACTGTCTTCCTGTGTTATTGAGTATCCAGGCTCCTGTTTGCTTGTCCTGTATTTCCCATCTGTTTTCTCTAGTCTTCACCTATCCTCTCTGCTTCCTGCTGATCTCCACTTCTACATGTCAATAGTCATTAAACACATCTCACTGTCTGGTCACGCGATCACATGCACATGTACGGGTAAAAGGCGCCGATGTGATGAGCTGCCGCTGGTTCAATAGTTGATTAGTGTCTCGTCTAATAGCTCACAGATTGACCCTTCGTCCTCAGCATTAATGAATAGGTTAAGTGATCCGGAAAATAAATGCTGCGACTGTAGACAACAGCATGTTCGCAAAGTCTTACAGCTCACGGAAACTCAGTGTAAAGAGCATTTCTGTAGCAGCCTTTTAATATTAGTAGTGATTTGAACTAGGACTGAAATTTGATCAAATTTAAAGGAATAGGCCACTATTTTACACACTGAGATATGTTTTTACCTGAGCTTAGACGAGTTGATGCGTACCTGTCTGGTCTTTGTGCGTGCCCTCAGTCACGCAAATAGACTGAAGATGTTGTTAGCATTAGCCTCTGCTAGCGTATTCCGATGGGGAAAAACGGGGATGAAGTTAGAAGCCACCAAGCTCTTCCATGTTTTCCCTATTTAAATACGTTTCTGTGAGTAGTTACATGATCCAAGTATAGTTACACAAAATTAAACCTGTCAATTTTCTAAGCTGATAAAAAGGGGTACTATATTGTAAGGCGTACTAACACCTAAGGAGCACTTTGATGTCTGCGCAGTAATATCTTCACTCCTAGTGTGAGAGTGGACGTATTACTGCGCCTTACAATATAGTACCCCTTTTTATCCGGTTAGAAAATCGACAGGTTTAATTTTGTGTAACTATACTTGGATCGTGTAACTACTCACAGAAACATATTTAAATAGGGAAAACGTGGAAGAGTTTGGACTTTGGTGGCTTCTAACTTCAACCCCGTTTTTCCCCATAGGAATATGCTAGCAGAGGCTAATGCTAACAACATATTCACTCTATTTACGTGACTGAGGGCACGCACAAAGACAGACAGGTACGCATCAACTCGTCTAAGCTTAGGTAAGAACATATCGCAGCATGTAAAATAGTGGCCTTTAAACACTCAATTATCGTTATGGGGCATTTTTATCAGCAGGTTTGCAGCCAATTCTATAGCAGCAACACTACTTGTTTAGAGCAGTAAAATGTTATATTTTTTGTAATGAATGGTACTGAAGTGGAAAGCATTCATTGTTGTAAAAGCCAAGGTTTTTGTTTTGTCTCCGTTCATACCGGCTATCAGTAAAAGCTAGGTTTTGTTTGATATGTTTTAAAGGTGAAAGAAATGTATTGCATTAAAACTGAAGATTGATGAGAATAATTGAGTATTTCATATACTGCCCAACCCTAGTTTGCACGTACACTTACAGTGCTATGGTGAGGAGACATGAGGGCCTGGTGTTGGCTCAGGACTTCCACAATGGACAGAGTCGTACGTGTCAAATCATCACAAACTGCTGCGCCTGTGGGGTAATCTCAGGTCATTCAACTAAACAAAACAGTTCAGTAAAACCAGTAGAGAGCCTGCATTAGCAAGCACAGTGGTTTATTGCATTATTATGCAAATCACTTGAAGTAGAGAAAATGCTAGTGTTTGCAGTTTCACGACTAATATGCAATTAAAAAAAACTTACCCACAGCACAAGCCAGATTAGTTTCATTTGAGTCAATAGAAATTATATGGTCCTAAACAAGAGAGTGGAAAAACTCAACAGTTTACACAGTTCATTATTGGATTTTTCCTAAATTATTCCTATTAAAACTTGCCAGAAGCTGCCCAATGTTAACCAGAAACTTTTCTGTCACAATATGAGACCTGAAGACCTATAAAACAAAAACAAGGAGCGTTCATTAAAACAAAGCACAAACACATGACACGTAAACACAGAAAGTACCTGCGATGATAGAAGTTCTAACACAATTGATAAATTCGGCAGTGTCTGTTTGAGCTGCCTGCCCTGAGCCGTCGATGGGTGCCTTCTCCCAATCACACCTTTCAGTACACACAACACATCATCTGAAAAGAAGTGGGATATGTTTACTGTTTCACTGACATCTGTGAATGGACAACATAACATTGACTAGAAAAGCATTAATTTAAATCAAATGGTGTGTATTTGGGCTTGTGTTTCTCTGTACCTAGTATCTGTGGCGCAGTGTTACACAGATATGAAGTCATTAACTCCAAAGACTGGGACAGGTATCCTGATTGGCTCGTGTTCTCCCTCAGAGGCGTGGCTTTGCGTAGGTCTCGCTCCAGGTACATCACCAGTCTAGACCAAGAACACTTAATAATTACACATTTTGGTTGGATATCCTGTTGTTGAGTTCCTCAAGAGATCAAAACTAGGCAAATAAGAGGGTAAGCACCTACTGCCTCGTCAAACAGTCTCTACAATATGTCGGCAGGGCAACTTTAAGAAAGCCAAGTGGAGTTAAAATAGTCTATCTAACTTAAGACCTTACATAGCACGCACTTCCTAATTTTATTTCATGGCACATTGTTCTAAAATAAAATGAAACTGTCAATTTCCGCACCAGGAAGCCAGTGAGCTATAAGATGCCCAGCAAGTATCGATGCAGACAGTCCTGGACATTGAGAACATTTTTATTCTTGTCTGCTGGAGTTTATCGAACAGAAATCAATATTATTCTATTCACAAATTCAGAGTGCTGTGTGGAGAGGTTACCAGCGCTAAGTGATATTCATTACACATACAACCCACTCCCACACTGGTGAGAAGAAGCAAACACAGACATGGAGACTGGGAGGTCATATTAGTTAACAAACATTGATTTCATGTTTCAGAATGATGGCGCTGAAGGGGATGGACGATTACAAATTCAGCATGTTTGCTCATAATCTTGTACTTAACCGCAAGGTTTTCTGCACAGCTACTGCAAATTTATTAGTGTCTAGAAGAGCTCTGGGTGGAATGCAGCATTAAAAAAAAAGTATACAAAATGATCTGCTGTTCTATGTATTTACTCATCAAAATGTGCGAGATGATCATGTGGGCATAACCTTGTAAAACAGGGCCATATCAGAAGGTCATAATAGAAGTGTCCTTGAGTGGATTGCACAACTAACCAATTTGACTATTTTAGATGCAATATTGAATTTTACTTTTTACATAAACCTCTAAAAACAAACAAGTCTTGTTTTGGTCTGTTAGGGGAGCAAATCACTGTGCTAGTGAGCATATTATAATATTCTGCCAGTGAAAGTAGTTAGGGTTGATTGTTGATGGTGGACAAAACAAAACACATCTCGCGCTTGTTTGCTTTAGAAGTACAAGCTTCATCTATGTCAGTGTTTTGTCACGGTGAGCGCTCTGTTTATGTGTTGTGTCAATTCCCCTCAAATGAAGACAGACAATCCTGCCACCTCCCCGTCACTCACTGTGGGAGCCGCGCACAACATGACCCACAACAAGTGGCTGGCTGCACGCGGCCCAGGCGAATTTCTATCACAAACACTCAGCAGGCACGTTTGACGACTAACGCGTTCAGTTTTCTCGCCACTGAGGAGCTAATTACACACAATGCAGAGGGGTGAGAGAGGGACCGCGAGAGGGGCTGGTGTCTGTGTCTGTGCGGCTGAATCACGCCGAGCTCAGTGGGAGGGGAACAGGCAGGTCAATACTGACAGCTCCAACGCTGCCAACAGACGCACAGCAAGAAAACAGAGAAAGTGGCAGTGACGGGAATGAGCAATTTCAGTTAATTCAACAATGTAAATGTTATAAGGATGTGGACAAGAATTATTTAATTGTATTGCAAAAAAAAACTCCAAATACAAGTGTCTTATGTCAAGTGTTCTAGTCAAAGAGGGTTGAATACGTGGCAGGACATGTGACTCAATGCACATTTAGATGTAAGCGGGAGTTGTTCCAATACTATTTTTCTCCATCCGATCAGATCCTGATACTTAGGCTCAGAGTAGTTGCAGATACTGAGTACCTGTCCTATACCACTGTGTGAACAAAAACAATAGCAATGCCTGTAAAAAGATACCAAGACACAACACATGGCTCATTATACATTAAATTTGTTCTTTCAATGTTTCCACAGGGGCGGCAGCGGCACAGATGTTGGAGGAGGTCGTCTCATGGCCAGAAGGTCAGGGGTTCGAATCCCAGCTCCCGCAGGTGCACACTCCCATTCTGTCTTTGGGCACTTCACCAACATTGCCTTAGTGCTTTGGATGGCTTGTGTCATATGAAAGTGCTATACAAATAAGATTCCCTTTCCGTCTAAAGGTTGGATGAAGGCCAAAAAGGACACACAAACGTATATGCTGTGACTATTAGAGGTTTTAGGGTCTGCAAAGTAGAAAAAAAAACAATATGGTATCGGATCGGCATATAATCTGATACCAGAAGAGGTAGTTCCATAGCCGTACTGACATGCACACTCCAAGAGACATGTATAGTATCTGAATTAATTATGATGCATATAAATGCAGAGGTTAGAGATGTTCACCAAATCACCATTAGAGCAAGAAATCAATAATTATTCATCTGTGTGTTCCAACTCATCTATGTGCGATCAAATAAAATTGCACAAGCTCTTATGGTAAAAACCAATTCACAAGATCAAAACAAAACCATGCAGTGTAAACATCCTTTGTACAAATTCATAACTACAGAGACACAGATATGAAATAATTCAACCATTCAAGTCACTTCAGATATGTAAGAGGTCACCAAGAGTAACATTTGAATAAAAAAGCAGAAGAAGAAAGACCGCAAACGAGAAAGAAGACATCAAGGGGGAGCAGCTGTAAGGATCCATATGTCAGTAATGTAGGGCATCGTTACAAGCTCAAAAACCAACTGGTTAAAACCGCGAGGGACCACGCAGTGTATAAATATATCTATCATGTTTATGTATATGATCTTATGGACTATGCACATTTACAGAAGTCAAGGGTGAACCAGAGGACAAGCAACTAATGAAGTATTTGAAGTTAAGAGTGAAGTTTTGCCATGCAACAGCACAAACTCAGTGTCCAGGGCTCACGGTATATTCATATTCTCATTCCCACTGCTACAGCGCTAGTTAACATAAAGGTTACACAGAGTACAGCTGCTCTGCCAGATTCACTAAGCTGCATTTTTAGAAAGTTGTCCCTGGTCTCTTCTTTCTCTCTCAGAAAACAGTGTTGAATGTATAATGCGTTGTGCAAATCCGAGCCTGACAAACTATTTACTAAATTTGGCCAATAAAGTTGGTTAAAAACATGCAAAGTTCATACAAGTCAAGGCTGAAGTTTATTCTTTCCTACATTATTTTCTAATACATCTTATAATACAGCCAGGCTAGCCTACTCCTCCTATATTGACTTCCAACATAAAAGTATATCCTGTAAAGTGTGCAGCATAGTTAAGAGGACATTTAGCTTTTACTATGGCGCTGCTCCGTGTTTGAGTAGCCTCCGAGTGCTGCAGCTAAATAATTTAAAGGGACTCACAAATGTTATTTTTTGTTCTTGACAGTTGTGCGAGTGTGCGTGAACATGAACCACCACATTCCACAGAAACTAATTAGCTCGTGGTCTGACAGAGTTGCGAGCCAAAGTTATGAGCAGGCTTCATTGGTCTCTGTGCAGTCAAACAGTGGAGAGAGCTTTGTGCTTTGTGGTAAAACTAACGGACACATCAAAAATTCTGTTGTATTGTTCGCGTTATTGCGTTGCTTTGCACACTAAATTAAAAAAAATATACACGTTTACCTGTAGGGCCTAAAATGTTTGCAAGTACACACCTGTGTTGACTGCAGTACAGCAGTGTGTGTGGACTGTCTTGTAGTAACAGCAGCAGGAGCAGTACTGCTTTGGCTCGGGTGACTGTGGACGGACTCTCAAGACAGTGGAGCACCTTCAACACCAGCTCCTGTAGGATATAAGCACAGATCAGTAAAGGTCCTCCTGCTGGTTCACTGGATTTATAAACCCACAGTGTGCTCCAGACCTTCAGTAGCTGATGACGATCTTTGGAGTAAGATCGAAACGTCCTACACTTCAACTACAGAGTACAGATGAAGACTGAAGAATTTTTGCCTAAGTAAAGGTAGTTGTTTTGTCAGAAAGTGGTGCAGACCTTCTCTCAGTTAAACTTGTCTTAAGATGCAGTACATCATTTTGAGACCAATTATCGCAGTAGTTTAACTGTTACATCTAGGTGAGCCATCAGATAAACTGCTGTCGTATCCATCGGTCTCAAATGAAGAGAAAATAGAACCACTGCCAAATCAAAACAAGTTTGTTGTGTTTTTTAAATGGTCAAAAGTCCTACAAATGGAATCCAAAACAAAGAAATAAAAGACCCAAATGTGACTATTTTAAGCAATTATTCCCACAGTGCAGCCAAGGAAAATATTTCTGATCTAACGTTTACATGACCTTCAACAACTGCCAGGAAAATTGTCCAGGAGCAAAGAAAAACTCATTTCAGCTGAAATACAGGACTCAAAATTGGACTCTCTGAAGAAAATTATGTTTGCTTCAAGATGCACAATATGTAAACTTTGAATCAGGGACATTTGGCTAGTTTCTAGTCGAAAAGTGTAAACAAACAGGTTTTTTGACAATGAATGGCTTCACGCAACCACTAACTATGAGTGAAATCAAGGTTTTTGTGTTATCATTCACATTCTATGAAATGCACAAGTTTACACACTCTGATATTATGTCAACTGTACACAGGATTTTAATATTGCACTGTTCACTAGTAATCATTGCTATCACCAACATATCAGACTATACACTGTTGTCCATGCATGCAAATTTACATATTTTAACATTCATCCTTTGCTGTGGCCAAGAAAATCTAAGAACCACATTTTTTGTATTGGTGTTTGTAAAGTATTAGACAGTGGTAGTGGTTTTATCCTGCAGGTGTTCTGAAAAATAATCTTAAAAACCTGTCCAGAGTAAAACTTAATTAGCTCCGACAGCACAAGGACGTGCAGCACACATGCACATACACACACACAACACATACACACGCACACACACACACGCACAAGCACGCTGTTGAATTTATAAGCCTACAGCAATTTTAGACATCCACTCACTCAGCAGTAACTGGTTATAAAATGTTTGGACTGGCCAGCATTCATTACCATTGTCATTATCACCAGCAGCAGCAGCAGCAGCAGAACACTTCACTGATTGTGTGCGTGTGTATCACGGGGGAGCGAGTGTGAGGGAATGTGAAAATGTGTCTTTGTGAAGCAACACACCAAGTTAATTAATTTCAAAGCCCAGTAGTGTGTGTCTAGCTGATAAGTCCCTCCCCACTACCCATAATGCTTTGCTAAAATAGAAAGCTGCAGCGTGTTGATTTAGCCAATTAGCCCAGATACCGACACAGTATACAAATTAGCACGGGCGCATGTACACACACACACACACACACACACACACACACACACACACGCATGCACGCGAGGAGATGCGCGCTAACAGACTGAGTTTTGTGTAAACAAACTCTCGGACTGTCTGTCTTTGTGCCA
>OMNZ01109679.1:39123-58896 GCA_900303255.1 Lesueurigobius sanzi | reverse complement strand
AAGAAAAACAAAACCCCAATAGGCGTAAAGCTGAGATTTTTGTGTCATGTGGATTGGCCCAGGAATTGGAGAAATTAACAATAAACCTCTAACAAAATTTTGATTTATAGGTTATTTATAATGTTATGTTATATATTGTCCCACTGTATTTTTGTCATGAAGCATTTCTCATGTCCTTTCCTCTTTAGGTATGGAGAACGTGACGGTGCAGCTGAACTTGGAGGCGGAGTTTCACTTCACTCACCTCATCATGACCTTTAAGGTAATTCATAATGGACTGTAGTTAATAGATTACAAAAAGAGGATTTCCAGATGCAGCGAAAGAGTTTGTTGTGAAAGCAGAGGATATAGGAAATGGACTTAATTACAGCTGCACGCCATGAGAAAAACAAATGTTATCTCATTCAGTGGCCGCCTTTTGATATTGACAACGATTGCGCTATTTAGCTAAACCATTTCAACACTGTACAGTACATTTACGTTTGTGTAGGTTCTCAGTCGTACAGGAGTTGTCCATCGTAGGCAAAAATTCTTCAGTCTTCATCTGTACTCTGTAGTTGAAGTGTAGGACGTTTCGATCTTACTCCAAAGATCGTCATCAGCTCCTGAAGGTCTGGAGCACGCTGTGGGTTTATACAACCATTTTTGCCTACGATACAGTACATTTAATTTAAAGAAAAAGCTGTTTGTTTTTGTTTTAAATTCTTCAAATTGCGCAAACAAGACAGAAAAAAGACTGATTTAGGGCCAATACAAGGCTACAATGGAACTAATTGAAAAACGGTTTCTGCTCGGTATTAAAAATAATTCAATTGGATGCAAACTGGCATTAAACTTAAATTTATTTTCTGTGAATGATTTGGCCCCCGGTCCAGCATAGAACCTCTGGGCCCTAAAATGATTTGGGGAAATATTACTGCACAGATAAGCAATCAAATACAGAAAATACTGTAAATTTCTTTGAAATGTCCAGGAAAAACACCTCACAAAACAACCATCTAAAAATCAGTATTTTAGCTTGATTTGAGTAGGTATTTTTGCACTTGGAACATGTACAAATATGTCTTATTGTACCTAAAACAAGATGCAATTTCTTGATTGTCCTTAAATCAAATTTTATTGGCAACAAGGGGAATAAATCCTATTCCATTGGCAGATTTTTTAATTGTCAGAGTAGGAGGTTATTCATGAAATTTGTAGAAAGTGGTGCTATATTTTGGGCCACAGTTGGGAAGTTTGGCCCTTGGTGTTTTGAACGCCCTCCATCGAGCAAAGTTGCCTGATGTTGGTGCAAGAGTGTAAGAAAAACATTGAATCAGCTCAATAATCAAACACATTACTGTAAAGATTTGGCATTTTATTTCCAGGTGAACGTTTACATAAGAGATTAAACTGGGCCAAAATCTGAAAATGGCAGGAACTGACTGTTGCCTGTAGCGTCTCCTTTTAAATAAATTCTCTGTGGCAGACTTTCCGTCCGGCGGCGATGGTGATCGAGCGCTCGTCAGATTTCGGCAGATCGTGGCAGGTTTATCGTTACTTTGCGTACGACTGCGAGAGCTCGTTCCCCCACGTGACCCACGGGCCCATGAGGAAGGTGGACGACATCATCTGTGACTCCAGATACTCCGACATCGAGCCGTCCACAGAAGGAGAGGTACAGACTGTTTTAACTCATGAGGAAATGATGCTTATGGTTCCACTTTCAGACAGAACTGCACTATTTTATATTATACGAGTTTAAAGTTTCATCATTGTCCAGGTCATCTTCAGAGTTTTGGATCCAGTCTTCAGGATTGATGATCCTTATAGCCCCAGAATACAGAGTAAGTACTAAACTTTAATCTATTTTTGTTTCCCTTCAATTTGGTTTCATTGGTATGTTTAAAAAAAAATTGTATTAGTATTTTTATCTTTTTTATTAGTATTTTAAATTTTGTCCTATGCATCTATCCATTTTCTCCTGCTTTATCTGGGACTGTGTCACAGAGGCAACAATCTAAGCAGAGATGTCCAGACTTCCCTCTCCCCAGACACACCCCAACGCATTCCAAGACCAGCTCAAAAACATAGGCCCTTTCCGAACCCAATTCCTCCTTCCCTCCCAACTTCCACTAGATCCTCAGTGAAGGCACCTTCAGATGTTCTTCAGAAGAGAGCTTGAAGCAGTGGATTCAGATGCACTCTTCTTCATCACACGGACAGACACGCCCCTTTACGGTGTCAGCCCCGCCCACTAATATCGCAGAAATCACAAGTTCAATGGACTTTTTACTGAAAATAATATCCCCTTAGAGTTAACCAAGTAATTCAGATTTCATGTACTGTATATACATTACATATTTTACTTATCGCAAACACAAGTGAGGGCATATTAGGTCTCATTACTGCTTTCTCCTTGACAATGGTCTATATGACTTCAAAATTGTTAAACTTTGACGCTTCTAAATGAAGTGGAGCTGAAGTTCTTCTGCTCTCAGTGTAACACACACCTGTGAAGCATCAATGCTGACTTGCTGTGAAGGAGCTTATCAGCCTCTTCTCCTCACTGCTTGGTCTGTTTCGGACAGACCTTCCCTTCGCGGGCACAAATCAAGTGTTAGTGCTTAGGAAAAGGGAGGAGGAAGCAGTTTTGGAAAGGGCCATATAGTCTGTCCAGCGTGTCCTAGGTCTTTCCCAGGGGCCTTCTTGCAGTGGGACGAACCTGGAACACCTCGAGAGAGGCGACCAGGAGGCATCTGAAACAGATCCTCGAGCCACCTCAGCTGGCTCCTCTCAATGTGTAGGAGCAGCGGCTCTACTGCAAACTCCTCACCCGGTCATTACTCAAATCTCATGACCATAGATCTAGAGTTCTAAACCAGGATCTATAGTTCTAAACCAGGATCTAGAGGTCTAAACCAGGCCAAAACCAGGTCTAAAATCTAAATTCCAGCCGCTTCACACTGCCCCAGTGCTGAAGGTCATTTGATGAATCCAACCAAACAGAAACTCCTTTCCTTTTATTTTTATTCAATGCATACTTTTTATTTTTCTCTAAATTTTGTAAATTATTTTCTTCAATAGTTTTATACCGATCTACAACAGTTAAAAAAAAAAATGCGCACACAACAAACACTTTACTATGTAACGTTGACTAATGTGCTGTTTCTGGGAGATGGGCAAGAAGACAAACCTCAGTCCTATAACTGGTTTGAATACGTTCTCATGGTGTTTAACTGCTCATCTCTAAAAACTATCCCTAAAACATTCATCAGAAACTACAACGTTTAGTAATCCTTTTTTAAATGTGTTTTCAGACATGTTGAAGATCACCAACCTCCGAGTGAAGTTCACAAAGCTGCACACGCTCGGAGACAACCTGCTGGACTCTCGGATCGAGATCAAGGAGAAGTATTACTACTCCATCTACGACATGGTGGTGAGGGGCAACTGCTTCTGCTACGGACACGCCTCCGAGTGTGCCCCCGTCGAGGGAACGGGACAGGCTCGCGAGGGCATGGTGAGAACTGAGAGGCACTTCACTGAATCTGCAATACAGCCAGGATTCAGATGAAATGTGTGAATGTGTATGTGTTGCATATTTGTATTCGTGATACTTTGTGGTACTTCCTGGGTGTAATTGCACAATTGTTAATACCTGTACACTGACATGACACTGTCCTCCACATTTTTAAAGCACATGATCCAACATTGTACTGGTTCTGAGCAGTGTTCATTTTGGCAGCAAATTTGAATTTAGTTTTAGTCTTAGTCTTTTGACGAAAATGGAATTTAATTTTAGTCTAGATTTAGTCAAAAAAAATCTTGTTAGTTTTAGTCTAATTTTAGTCAACAAAAATTCCACATAAATTTAGTCGACTAAATATGAAATAGATGGCGTAAACTTTACATTTATATTATTGTTTTCCATCACATGTAACAATATTCTCTGCTTCATGAAGTGTCTTCCACATTATCGAAGTCACTGAAGTTTAGATAATTTTAGTCCCTTTTCATTTTTATTTAGTCTTTTTTTAGTCGTCGAAAATATCTGGAGATTTTACTCGTAGTTTTAGTCTCATGAAACCACTTTAATTTAGCTTTAGTCTAATTTTAGTCAGCAAAAATATTATTGTGACTAAAATTATGACTGAATATTTTAGTCGACGAAATTAACACTAGTTCTGTGCTAGAGTTAATAGTCTGGCCAAGTTGCCTGGTAAACCGCTTTCTCAGAGCCGCCTCTATGAAATGCCTCTGTGTGCTACTGGACGAAGCTTCAACCCATCAGAACACGCCTCGATAGAGCTGTTGGAAATGCTACAGTTTCATTGGCCCCCATTCCAGGAGGGATTTGAAATGGCGGAGATGGGCAACTTGGCCAGACTGAAAATTTTATGTATTTATTTAGCACCTATTACAGTAACAATTACCATACAAATATAAGGGGAAAAAAGGAACAGCCAATCATCAGAGTGAAAATATAACAGCATGTGCATGAGAGAGGTAACAACACCACTCCCAAGAAGTCAACAATTAAACAACAATATAAATGTAAGCAGAGTCAAGTCAGTAATTAATATGAAGAACAAATACACAATATTCATACAATCTTATGTTATAAATAATGAACTTTAGTGCAAATACTTAGACAATAACTTATGTTTAAGTTTGTTTTTATGCATGTTTTTTGTTGTGGTTGAATCCAGAAGAGAGAGAGATATCTGTTCCATAATTTATCTCCATGGTGTCTAGTAGCCATTTGATCACGGGATGTTGCGGGAGGCGCTCCAGGCCAGATCCTCACCGGTCCTAACCTGGCCAGCCATACGCTCCTCCTTTCTGTTCAAAAGAAGAACCGTCTGGCAGCTTGTCGATTTTGCGAACATCGGGCCAATCACAGAGGCAGATTTGAAACGTGGCGCTTAAATGAGGAAGTCTAAACACTCAAATCATCATTCTGAACGCACTTTGTAAAGTTCTAACTTCTTATTGAAATAGTTTCGTAGATCGCCTGTTGATTTGGCAGAAGAGGAGAATTTACAGTGAGATATTTCTTTTTAAATTGAATGTTTTTGCACACGTTAAGCCGCCATGTTGGCCGGACCTTTCCTTTCTCTGATTGGTTAATCCATCTGTCAATCACACCCTTCAGAGATGACACTGACGCCCAGGTGCCTGTATCATTGTTCAAACCCCCCCAAAAAAATAAAGTATTGCATTGTTAAAGTGGTATTTAAAAGCATTACTTTTGACTTGCTGCTTCCTGCACAAACCCTGATCCCGGCTTGTCCCATTCTAACACAGCTTTAAACGTGTTCTGGACAATTGGAAAAAAATACTAGTCCTCAAAAAGGTCTAGAGTTTTCACCGGGAAACTTGAGTGTGTGATGACAGCTCTATCCAGCCGAAGATAAAGCTTCCTCTAAACTCAGACTCCCACTTAGCCTGGTGTGTAAACATCTGCCAGTTCCCAGAGTAAACCAGTCAGACTCAGCTGTGAAAACAAAACCATCACTGCTCCAACCGGCCTCACAATGTTTAGCTTTTCACCTTTTAGCTCCTAACAGACATTTCATCTTAAAAGGCAAGTTATAATAATAACAATAGAGAACAACGGGCTGAATAGGTGTACAGTATGCTAACGTAACACATTAACAGTAATTCAGAATACTATTATAGCATAAAGAACAGAATCGGTGTGAGTCTAACTCGCAGGACCAGCCAAACTATGAGAAAAAGTGTGACTTATAGTCTGGAAAATACAAAGATTCGTTTAGAGGGATTTTGATCTTTTAGTTTAGTTTTACTGTATTTCACTAGTTTATTCAAAATCAGTAAAAATTCAAATCTCATCTTGTTTTTTAGGGTACAATAATTTTGGTCAAGAAATACAAAGAACAATTGTCTGACAAAATCTTGACAAAAACTAAATTAAAATTATATTTTTCAAATGGCCGTTCATCCCTTTGTACATAACAAAGGCACAATATAATAGCATTTTTAAGTTTATCGTTTATGTTTATACAAATCTTTCCCTGACAGAAGGGCATATTCAAAGGTATCGTTATGATCATACAAATTTATACTTGAGAAAAGAGCATTTAAAGTTATTGTTGTCGGAAAGCTGTCTCTTCTCTGTGTTGTGTCTGATGCATAAATGTCTGAGTGTGTGTGTTGTGTTGTTTTGTGGTAGGTCCACGGTCACTGCATGTGCAACCACAACACCAAAGGCCTGAACTGTGAACTGTGCCAGGACTTTTACCACGATCTGCCCTGGAGACCGGCCGAGGGGCGCAACTCCAACGCCTGCAAGAGTGAGTCCAGCTCCAATTATACCGTCAATATGCGCAAAATCGTATGTGAATATCCAAATTCTCCTCATTCCTCCTGAGGTATGCAGTTTTTTGCGTTTGTGGCAGCAATATTTCAGACGGAGAAGACGAATGAAAACAATTCTAGGTCTTCCACATTGAGGTGGGGGTCAACTGCAAAGTCTTAGTTTGTTGCTAATTTCTCTGTAATTCCTGAGCCAATCCACGTGAAACAAAAACTGTCACAAAGTCCAATGTCTTCTCTGTCAGCACATATGAACTAAGGGCTGATTATTTTCTAATAAAAGTGTCCAAAACTGGAGGCGATCAAAAACATGTGGATGATATTGGTCAGTGGAAAGGACTTTGTGACAGGTTTGTGAATCCAATCACTATCAAATAATGATCAGGCATTTGTCAATTTTCTTTTTGGATAAATGTATTTTTTATATATATAATTACGGGAGACACCACTAAAACGAAAGTTGAGTCAGTTTGATCTAGGGCTGGGCCATATGATAAAAACCGAATCGTGATCTGGTCTCCATGATCTGCTTTTTTGGGAACATCGTCATATTGTGATTCTGGTGGTTTTTATGATTAAACCAGAACAAACCAAGAGAAAACTAGGTCTAAACCAGGTCAAAACCAGGTCAAAACCAGGTCAAAACCAGGTCTAAACCAGGTCAAAACCAGGTCTAAACCAGGTCTAAACCAGGTCTAAAATCGGACAATATCACGGACTGAATCTGGAAAAATAAAATTTTTTGGCCATATTGCCCTAGTTTGATCAATAAAAGTGACTTAATAATTCTGATTCACTAAAATAAATCTGGTCATGAAAAACACTGCTACACAATGAGAAAATTACAAGAATACGTTGATTTTCATCTGTTTTTGCAAATAAACTCTTCAAAAAAAAATTGGAGCAAGACCATGTTCCAAGAGGACAATCCTTTGTACAATATTAAACAATCTTGTTAAGCACAGCGGGCTAATGTTGTAACAAACATTTTCAATTTCCTTCCAAAGTATTCGTAATTTTCCCAATTTTCGTCAGCAGCAAAACCAATAATAATATAGGATAAACAAACTGAACGATCGGACGAAGTGGAAACAATTGGCACAATCTTCCATTTTGGATTTTTCTCTCCCATAGAGTTGTATTGGCACCTGCTCAAAACTGAAATACAATTCTCTCATGTGAATGCCACCTGTTCAAAGTTGTGCTGTTTCTTATTAAATCATGTCCCAATCGTGTCCTTCCTGCAGAGTGCAACTGTAACCATCACTCCGACTCCTGTCACTTCGACATGGCGGTGTTCTTGGCGTCTGGGAACGTGAGCGGAGGAGTCTGTGACGAGTGTGGGCACAACACCACGGGACACCAGTGCGAACGCTGCAGGCCCTTCTACTACCAGCACCCGGAGAGGGACATCCGGGACCCCTACATCTGCCAACGTGAGCGCAGAAGTGTTAGGAGACGCTGCAGGGAAAACTAACCTTTAGTCATTTCAGTTCAATAGTTGGGATGTGCTGGTGAAGGCTTTTCTCAGTGTTCACACTCTTCATCATCAATACAAGATCGTAACGAAAAATGAATGCCACACTGGATGGAAATAAATCTTTGGACATTGCAGAAGCTTAATGAAACAAATGCTGCTGTTATCAAAGCTAAAGGCGGCCTAATGTGCGGGGGACATTTTTTTTGTGGTGACTTGTTTTTTGGCCAGGCAGTGTATAAACTTTCACATGTCATTCCTCATTTGAAAGTTAAGAACCTCTAAAATTCAGTCTGGGATTGTGACAGTGAGAGAGCAAGAGAGTCCTCTTTCTGCTCTGATTAGCTTATGGGCCAGGATTTATCTTATATTTGGAACAATCAGAGCAAAACCCTATAACTTAAGAGACAAAACATCATACAACATTTTGATCATTACTCTGTCTATCTGTATATCCCAGAAACCATCAATCGATTACTACAGTTGATTGGTTGACGATTAATCAATTCGTTGTTTCAGCCCTACATTTCATTAACAACAACAAAAACAGTTTGGATTTAAACTGGCATTAAATGTATATTTCTTGGGAAATGATGATCTTGCATGATTATTTTTACTGCGTACGTCAAAAACACACAAATATGGTGTAAAAGATTCAGCTGTAGTTGTGGCCTCCAAAGTTGAAATTCCTCTTAATTGTTCTGTTTGACGTAATGTTTGCAAATCTTAAGAAATCAAATATTTACAAATTTGTGGCATCAATAATGTAGTATCTGAGCATTAAAATGGCTTTGAAAAGTATTAAATTTGACTTGTTAATCCTTGTATAAACCCTGACTATTTTTGTCATTTAAAATTAGAAAGTCCAGCTTAGACTCTGTTCAGCCCAGGTTTAGTCGTTTAATTAGACCTGGTTTAGCTTTATTTCTCTGGGCTTGGTTTAGTTCAAGCTTCGTACGTTAATGTTATGATTTGACGATCAGGTAAATCATAACTCCAGTATCTGTATCTACATAAACCTTGATTTCCTGTGACCCTGTGTGTCCTGCTCCTCAGCCTGTGACTGTGACCCCGTGGGCTCTCTGAACGGGGGCCTCTGTGACGGGCTGACGGACGTCCGGGCCGGACTCATCGCAGGACAGTGCCGCTGTAAGGTCCACGTGGAGGGCGAGCGGTGCCAGCGCTGCAAACAGGCGCACTACGGCCTCAGCGACCATCCGGACGGCTGCACACGTAAGACTCTGGGCTTCTTACACTGGAGAATGAGGGAAGTCCTGGTTTGGAGCTGGTTTAGTCATTGGTTTGACTTGGTTTAGTCATTGTTTTGACCTGGTTTAGTCTTTGTTTTGACCTGGTTTAGTCTTTGTTTTGACCTGGTTTAGTCGTTGATTTGACCTGGTTTAGTCTTTGTTTTGACCTGGTTTAGTCTTTGGTCAAATCTAAACCAGGACTAAACCAAGTCAAACCAGAGGGCTGTTTCTTTAAACTGGCTCAGTAAAGTCCAGATTACAGCCAGACTTCTTTCTTAAATAAGAATAAACACAGTTCAGGCTCAGTCCGTTTCACTCGTCCAGGCTTTAACTAGCCGCGCTCAGCCCAGTCCGACTCAAAAAACCGGACTATCGCAGTGTGCGGGCAGCCCTCAAAAGATTATACTGAGGCAGAATGTCATGGTATGTAAAACATATGCATTTCATAGAATATAAATGATAACACAAAACAAGCAGTTACAAGAACAAATATTTTCCCATAATTTTACCAATAAAGGGACCAGCTCAAACTATTATTGCATCATTTTAAATGCACCAGAACACAGGAAAGTCCATCTGAATAAAAAAAAAAAAAAAAAAAAAAAAAAACCCTGGGGGAGGACTCCCGGACCCCCCGCCAAGGGGTCCCTCTCCCACCATAGTCTCTTTGAATTCTGCCGGAAACACTGAAAAACCACAAACATTTTTTGACAAAATTCAGTATTCTCAGCATATTGGGTTTCGGTGCACAGGGTTGGGGGAGGATTTGTACTCATGAAATTATTTCAAGGTGTCTGTTATTGTTCTGTTTTTCCGTTAGTGTATAATATTTCCTCATTAGCGTCTGTATTTGTGTTTTTCATCAGCGTGCACGTGCAGCCCTCTGGGGACTCTTCCCGGAGGAAACCCCTGCGACAGTGAGTCAGGAAACTGCTTCTGTAAACGGCTGGTGACCGGACGAGACTGCGACCAGTGTGTGGTGAGGACACATTTACATTTATTTTTATCAAACAGGGAAGACTCGACACACCTATAGGAACGACAGGTGCGTTATAGACTAAACAACTGATTTATTTTTAGCCATAGTCTTCATCTGCTTTAGGTTTCCTGAGTCATTTTATTTGAGTAGGTCAGTAAAATGATCTGCCAATGGAGCAAGTATTTTTGCATGAAGAAAAAACGTTTTCTTTTTATTTTGTTATTTTTTAATTTTGAACACAACAATACAAAGGAAACAGTAACTTGAACAAAGACGAAACAAAAAAAGAAGGGGGAAGGAGGGGCACTGATCACAACAACAACATGTCAAGAAACACACAAAACTTGATCAATTCAAGCAGGAGAGATGGCATGCCTCTGTTTATACTCTAACCACCTGGACCAGCGTTGAAAATAAAAGTTACCCTTTAGTCGCAGAAAGAAGGTCAGTCTCTCCGTTGAGTGCACCTCCTCCACGATCCCTTGAACCTGTTCCAATCAGGGGGGGGTCCCCATTGAGCCAGTTTCTTGTTAAAGCCTTCTTGGTAGCAATCAGAATAATTTTGAAAAAATATCTGTCTTTCTTTGGAAACCAAGTCCTTGGGTAGCAGACCCAAAACAATTTATTTTCTAATTGTAAATGTCTTATTTAATAGCTAAAATACCTGGCATATAATATTACTTACCTGCTTAAATCAAGGGCTAATCTACTAGATCGCTTTTTGCAGTGAACAAAGTAAACAGATTCCTTCCGTTATGTGTAGGAATGGCAATTGATTTTAGATTTTATTGATATCAATTCCAACAATAATTTTACCTATCAAGTTGATTCTTCATCGATTTTCTCATCGATGCCTGACTTTTCTGTGTGTTGAGGGAAAAGCAAAGAATGCATATGCTTTCTATAATCTATATCAAAAACAGAAACTGCTTTAGGAGAGAAAACGAGGATGAACCGATGTTCTTAAATATTAGCACCAGGGCTGATGAGGATTTGGCTTGGAGCGCCCTCTGCAGCCAAGAGTGGCAATCACATAATGAAAATAAACTTTTGCTTTCAACGTAGTTTCTGTGTCCAGGCTATGAGACAGAACGGCTCAGAGCTGATCCAATATTGAATTATTGGCTTTAAAAATGTGGAGGACAGGACCAACGCAAACAGGATTAATTTGAAATTGCGTCAATGAAGTGAAATGCTGCTCCAGGGTTTGTTTTTGATATAAGACTTTATTGAGATCACAATGGAGAGAGCGAGGTAATAATATGTACACTAAATATAATAAAATAAACTCTAGGTAGCAAGAGAAAAATATCCAACTAAAAGCGTGAATTGAACAGGTTGAGTGTCTGGGTTCTACTCTGTTCTACGTAATGATCGCATGTCCTCCCTTTACACGGCCCAGGTCTATTGTTTCTCTTGTTTGAAGCACCCCCCTCTGTCACCCACTTGAGGAGGCTCTGAAGGTAGTGTTTGTGCTGTGAATGTGATGGGACGTCCCGTGTGAAGGACTTCAAAGCCTCAACGACTTCCCCCTCGCTCAGTTTGAACAGACAGTAACTCTCTGGGTGGTCTCTGGATTCACACAAGGCCCTGGAGAAGACTCCTGGAGAAATGCTTGGAGTTATTCAAAATGCCACTTTTCATATATCATTTTTAAATAAAGCTGCGTAGAACCAGTGAGGGGAAGTAAAAGGTTTAAAATCAAGTTCATTTTCCCTATATCATTTTTGAGCTGGATTAAAGGGAAAAGAATTTTGAATTGTGGTTTCAACACATTTATTTTGTCGTCGCCTCTCTGTAGACGTGCTGCAGGTGAATCTAAAGCTGCTCCGATTAGAAAAATCTGAGGGTCTATTCAGACCTGCACTGTTTGGTCCACTTTAAACAGACCAGGGCTTGCTTCGAACGCTGGTCCGGACTTTTCATGCAGGTGTGAAAACTCTCATGAATCCTGGTGTGGATCAAAGAACCAGACCAAGGCCCACTTTTTAAGGTGGTCTCAGTCCGCTTCCAAACGGACTCTGGTGCGGTTCGCTTCAGGTGTGAAAAAAGTAGTGCACTGAAAATTTCCCACAATGTATCTTGAAAACTAGTGTACAGCGATGGTCACTAAACCAGTCAATATAGACCACAATGCACTGCAAGTGTCTGATGTAAACAGACGACAGGACTCAACACAGATGAATGAAACGCTCCAAAACACGGTTTTAGTGGCGTGTTTGGATTATTTATGAATAAAAAAACCTAATATATGACCCGCTACGAGGAAAAGCTGCTAACGTTAGTTGCTTACCTTTAGTTTGAGATCTATAGCTTCTTTTCTTTGGCAAAATGCAACAATCCAAGCTGTTTTCTTCATTAATGTTAAATCCACGTTGAGTAAAACTTTTCTGACAAATATATATCCATTAATAATAAAGTGTCTCTTGAATTGAGTCGGTCTTGATTGCAGAAATCCATTATTTGCTGAGTTTTGCGAACTTTTTCAGCAGATGTAGTGCACTCATCTTGTTGACATTTCGGATGGCCTACTCCCTATCTCTCCTCTGCAGCTCGAGTCACGTGATCAGCGCCAGGAAAAGTAGTGAAGAGAAATGTGTCCGAATTGCCAATAAAATTAGTCCACTATATAGTCTACTATACATTGCGGGACGATATAGTAAATGAGTAGTTAGGGGTTAGCAACGAGGAGACACTGTGCCTCCTGGATATTTGGGCAGATGCACACACAACTGCTAGAAAAGACGCACAAAAATGTGGTCGTGTTGGGATGAAGAAGAGGAGCGGTCTCCTGAACAACGCTGCATCAAAGTGAAACAACTTTGGCTAAGGAGAGGAAAAAGGTAATGTCCCTGGTTTGACGAACTCGCCCTAGTCATTGCTGTCCAATGGGAGCGCCGATCGTCACACGTGTAGATGTGTTTACAAAATTGACTTCACTTGCAAAAGTTACAGTGTGAATGCGAACCGCACCAAACAAAAAGAATTAAGTCCGCTTTGGTTCCGGACCAAACAAGCGAACCAAAGGACTTTTCTGGTCTGAACACACCCTAAATTATAATAATAAAGTCCGAAAACACCAGCAGCTCACTCGCTCTAGTCTGTCTCTTCCTTCCAATTTTTCACCATTTACTTAAACAAAACATCCACGAAAAGTTTTGTGAATCATAATAATTTTCCATTGTTGTTTCAGGCCGAACACTGGGGTCTCAGTAATGACATGGACGGATGCAGACCCTGTGACTGTGACCTGGGAGGAGCCCTCAACAACAGGTCAGTTCATTTCTCTTCAACTATTCATACAATGCAACAATAGAAGAACCAACTGGTAAGATGTCGGGAGCCACCACTGAAAGGAAATTAAGAAAAACAAAGGACAAAGGAAAACAAACAAAGCAATCCGCTATCTCTCTCTCCACCAAAATCAACAAAGACTACAGAATAGTCCTGATTTTTACCTGTTTTAGTCATGGTTAACTCTGCATTTAGTCTTTGTTAAATTCTGGGCGATATATTCATGAGACAAACCTCAAATAAGCCCTAGAAGAAAAAGGTTTGGCTGTACACATGTCACTGTAGACTCGTCATGTAATTATACAGGATTTTAATAAAATTCAATCGATGGAACAGCCCTAGTCTTGGTTTAGTCTTGATTTCTTTCCTGATTTAGTCCTGGTTTTGCTGTTTATTTTCCCGCCACACTTTCAACAGTTGCTCCAAAAGTGAAATTCCTCCGATGTTTGCTAAAAGCACCAGCACTCGACTTTTGTTTCCATTGAGTTCACACCAAAACTGAACAAAGCGGGACTTGACAGATTTACGGATTCAAACAGAGGCCGAACAAACGGAGAGTAAAAGAACGAAAAAGAGGAACGGCCCTAAAAATGTGGCTTTGACAAAGAGACAAAGAGAAACAGCTGGAAGAGTGGCCAAATCGGGACTAGAACTAATGAATCAGGAAGTGGGACAAGAACAGACTCCAAAGTAAATACTAAAAACGAAATAACCGGACAATAGTTAGTATTATTCCTATATCTAACAGTGTCTCCTCTCTCAGGTGTGATCAGCTGACTGGACAGTGCGAGTGCAGGCCTCACATGTTCGGACGCCGCTGTGACCAGGTCGAGTCGGGCTTTTACTTCATCGCTCTCGACCACTACACCTACGAGGCAGAGAACGCCAAGTTTGGACCCGTGAGTCAACTTTACACTTTTGACTTCATCTTAGGTCGTCATGGGTTCAGACTTCTTCAGTATCGTATCTAGATACAGACGAAAATAGGACACAGCTGTTGGTGGGCATGTTTCACCTAATTTACCATTTTAACGTTGCTTAAGGAGTTTTGCACATGAGCAAACACTTTTAAATGACCCCCTATGTATTGTGATTATCTAATGCATTTACCTAAAAAGGTAAGGTTACGGCTAGCAGTGTTGCCACAGTAACCTTGAAAAAGTTATTTGATTACTGATTTCTGATTACTCCTAACTTAATTACTTTCCTTACTACCTGAATTTAATAACAGCTAAGTTAGATTACAAGTTACTTTATTAGTTGAATTCAGAAGCTGCTGACAACACGTTCACCACCTCCAAATTCATTCCAATACTAGGAAAAAAATCAGGTATAGTCCCTTTAAGTACTGTGTACCTAACTGTTGCTAAAAAACTAAAACGTGCATAATACAGGCCTGCTCCAGTTTGTAGAGCTATCTGCGCTGCAAGGCCACTAAACTAAACACATTAAACATCAAAAGTAACAAAAGTAACAATACTTGATCAAATATTGCTTCTTGATATTGTGGCATAAAAACAATATATTGTCCCATCTTTACTTATGTGCGCTGAGCCCGTTCAGTTTGACTCCGACATAAACCTCCTGTGTTCGTTTTGTGTTGAGGGTGTTACTGTGGTGCCGAGGCCACACCCACTGGACCGGAGCCCCACCTGGACCGGGATGGGGCTCGTGAACGTCCCGGAGGGGGCTTATCTGGAGTTCACTGTCGACAACATCCCCCACTCCATGGAGTACGACATCGTGATCCGCTACGAGCCCCAGGTGAGAGGCAGGACTGGACCAAAGAACCTGGACTGGGACTGAACCTGGACCAGAGCAGCGACTCTAATCCAAATGTCTGTTCTCCTTCCTGTCCTCATTAACCCCTCAGTTGCCGGAGCAGTGGGAGGAGGTGATTGTGACCGTGATGAGGCCCGGCCCGATCACAGCTGACAGTCGATGTGTGAACACTGTCCCGGATGACGACAACCAGATGGTCTCTCTGCACCCCGGGTCACGGTAGGACGTCCCACACGGGGTCTCAGTGTCGGAAATGGTCTTTACTGCAACACTTTATGGAGCACAAGAGGGTTGAGTCTAAAACAGCTGCATCTGGACACTTACATTTTGGTTATGAGCCTCTTACTGAATATTTTTGGTCTTCTCTAAACGAATAGCTTAAAGGAGACGTATCGTGCAAAATCGACTTCTTTCAGCTTTAAACCATATTATAACATGGGTCCCTCTTCAAAAACAATCCTAGAGCAGTATTTCACTCAGTTTTGAGTTAATTCTGTTGGTCCGTTCATATCAACTTCTCTTCTGGTTCTGCAGCTCTTCGTTTTGTACTTCGTGATACCACCGTCATTGTTCAAATCCTCACTGCCCTCCACTTTTTTAAACCCAATAATCCAATATTGGATCAGCCATTCTGTCTCGTAGCCACATTGTTCAATGAAAGATAGTTTTGTTTTTACTAAATTATTCCCCACGATTAGAGATGTAGCGATAGCAAAATCTCACGGTATGATATTTCTTGCGATATTGTGGAGAGGCTCACGATATTGTGTTTATGATGATGATAACAAAAAGCATTTAATCTGCTTCTGCCAGTCGCCGCGGGAGCCTCCTTATTCTTGTTTTTTGACAGATACCTGCTCTTCCATGGGCATTTTTTTTGTCTTATTTTCACCTGGTATTTATTTTGTATTATTGCTTCTGGCAGCACAGTGGTTAGCGGTCTCGATCCTGGGCCAGGACGGGGGTCTTTCTATGTTGAGTTTGCATGTTCTCCTCGTGTCTGTGTAGGTTTTCCTCCAGTTTCCCCGAACACTAAAAGTATGTACAATAGATCAGGATGAATGAGCGCGAGTTTGAGTGTATGAGTGTGGGACAACAGATGGAAATTAGCCCAAGGCTACAATCTGGAGTGGTGTGTTTACATGCATGTGTCTCATGTGTGTTCTTTAACATGCACTTTCCCAACCAAATAAAACAAACAAACAAACAAACAAATAAACAATAAAACAACACCTGCTCATGATGCACCATCAAGTGCTTGGACTCTTTATTTTCAGATCAAATTGAATTTGTGTCATCTGAATGCCCACCATCTATCTAAACACAAAACAAGATGGCAGCTGACAAGTGACACATTTTCAGGATGAAAAAGTGAAGTTTTAGGCAAAAAAAAAAGTTTTTACCTAGTACCATTTTGACACAAATTTTCAACGCAACTTCACACCCCTTCCCAGAGGCCTAGAAGGACAAGCCCCAACCCTCCTCTTCCCCATACAAAGAAACTTAAGTCTTAAAATTTAAGACTTCAGTAGCGGCAGTTATTATCGTAACACGACCACAACGACATTGATATACTTTTACTACCGCGATATCAATATCGTTATATCCCTACTAATAATACAAATACTGTAGAAAGTACCATAACTGCAGCTAAGACTGTCCTGAGTTGCCGTTAAGATGCAGGTACAGCTCTGCCTTTGTTTCACTGAGAGATTTAGGAGAAATGTGTAAACTCATCTCAGCTTTATGCTGACACATGGGATACAATACAGCCATGAAACTTCACAATATATCCATCACAATATCTTCGAAACCAGTGCACATCTGGACTAGTTTAAAAGGCCATTTTTCTCACTGTGTAATCTCTCCTCAGGTACGTGGTGCTGCCCAGACCGGTGTGTTTCGAGACGGGTCTGAACTACACCATCCGCCTCAGTCTCCCACTTTACTCTGCTCTGAGTGACGTGCCCTCTCCATACACACTCATCGACTCGGTAAGAGCTTTACTTTGGAAAACAAGCTGCTTCTATTTACACATCACAACTGTGTGTGTGTTTTTAATACGTATATTGTATATATACGTATATTATATATTTAATACGTATAATTGTAAATATGTCCCCCAACTAACCTAACAAATGGAGTCTAATTCCTCAGTGTGAAGGCCAGTGTCACTAAAATAACATTTGGGGTGGAGTCACAAATAAGAGACGAGCCTAGACACATGAATTGCACAGACTCCAGGATCATTTTAAATCTCTCTCTCTCTCTGCGCTCAGATCGTGCTGATGCCGAACTGTAAGAACCTGGAGATCTTCACGGGGTCGGAGGGCGCGGACCCCACTGAATGGGACATGTTTCAGAGGTACAGGTGCCTGGAGAGCAGCCTCACCGTCGTCAAAACACCCATGACAGAAATCTGCAAGAAATACATCTTCAGCATCTCCGCCATGCTGCACCAGGGCGCCAAAGGTATGCGGTCGAACTGTAAATGGAACACGTCGCGAGGATTTATTTCATTGGGGGTGATCTTGTTGGTGAAATTGCTGTGTGACCTTGAATGTTCCGCACTCTGGCTTATGGCAATGCTGCAAATTGCCACAAATCCTGAAATAAATAGTATTGTCTGTTTCATAACATAAAGTGCTCAGTTTAGTAACTTTGTTTCAACCTTCAGGTCAAACCTTATCTACAGATATGCAAGAAAATGCTGCTTTTACAATGTACAGTGGGGGAAAAAAAGTATTTAGTCAGCCACCAATTGTGCAAGTTCTCCCACTTAAAAAGATGAGAGAGGCCTCTTATGTTCATCATAGATACACCTCAACTATGAGACAAAATGTGAAAAAAAAAATCCAGAAAATACCATTGTCAAGAATTTTTTGCAAATTATTGTGGAAAATAAGTATTTGGTCAATAACAAACGTTCATCTCAATACTTTGTTATATACACTTTTTTGGCAATGACAGAGGTTAAACGTTTTCTGTAAGTCTTCACAAGGTTTTCACACACTGTTGGTATTTTGGCCCATTCCTCCATGCAGATCTCCTCTAGAGCAGTGACGTTTCATCTTCAATGCCTTTGCTGATGGAAGGAGGTTTTCACTCAAAATCTCACCATACATGGCCCCATTCATTATTTTCTTTACACGGATCAGTTGTCCTGGTCCCTTTGCAGAAAAACAGCCCCAAAGCATGATGTTTCCACCCCCATGCTTCACAGTAGGTATGGTGTTGTTTGGATGCAACTCTCCTCCAAACACGGCGAGTTGAGTTTTAACCAAAAAGTTCTATGTTGGTTTCATCCGACCATATGACATTCTCCCAATCCTCTTCTGGATGATCCAAATGCTCTCTAGCAAACTTCAGAGGGGCCTGGACATGTACTGGCTTAAGCAGGGGACACGTCTGGCACTGTAGGATTTGTGACCCTGGCCTAGGCGTAGTGTGTTACTGATGGTAGCCTTTGTTTCTTTGGTCCCAGCTCTCTGCAGGTCATTCACTAGGTCCCCCGTGTGGTTCTGGGATTTTTATTCGCCGTTCTTGTGATCATTTTGACCCCACGGGGTGAGATCTTGCGTGGAGCCCCAGATCGAGGAAGATTATCAGTGGTTTAATGTGAGAAAATGCATTCAAGTTACAATTTCCCATATAGTTCTATGGAGAAACTTCCTCATCCCTCAATCCCCTCATTCTTGGTTCAATTCAAAGTAGTAGAAGCAGCTTTGAGCCATGTGGAGATGCTCAGCACGGCTCTGACCTTTGACCTGTGACCTCTGTGGAATGAGAACAGGAAGCAGGAATTCACCCCTGAGGATTTAATAAACAAATGGCACAAGATTAGCTTCAGTCACAATGAACTCAGCTTTATTCAGTCCAAGAGGGAGAAGCCACTTTGCGACGACGTTCAACAAGATAATATTGAAATAGTTGTTTGGAAGATACACAAATGTACAATATCGAGTTTATCTTCAAAAGTCAATAAATGACCAAAAAGCTGCAAAAACTGCTGCTAAAAATGTTAAATTGAATATACTCGACGTGTAATCTCTCCAAAAAATGTATAATAATGTTCTTTTGTTACTGCTCCTTTATGGTTTATTCAAGACAATTATCTTCCGGCTGATTTTGGCGATCTAAATTAATTAATTTATCAGCACAGCATTTACAAAATTCTTGATTTTTGTCAATTTTGTTATTTATTTTGCACACAACTTGCCCAATTTGATGAATTTACTTAAAATATCAGAATTTTTCTTTAAAAAAAAACCTATTTAACATGAATATATTATGAATAAACTAATTAGTGAATAAATCACACAAAAAAAACGACTTTTGCCTTGTTGGAGTTAATAAAATAAACTCGATAAATCAGGCTAGGAAAATATTGAAAAGTCCCTCTGAACAGACAATCAAAATATTGTCAAGTACAATACTGGAAAGTTTGGAGTCTGTAGGAGCTACTAAAGTGGAGATGTTGGAGTCTGTAGGAGCTACTAAAGTGGAGATGTTGGAGTCTGTAGGAGCTACTAAAGTGGAGATGTTGTCGTTACGATGTGAGAAAAATGCATTTTGCGAAAGTGGCCTCTGAAGTTACAATATTCTGTGTAAATCTATGGAGAAATGTTGAATCAGATCTGAACATTGAAAAAGATCGTCTTTTGCCGGCA
>OMNZ01109678.1:4470-30556 GCA_900303255.1 Lesueurigobius sanzi | reverse complement strand
CGGGAGGTTCTGGTCCGGATGGATCGTAGCCTCCTCCCTGAGGGGAGAGGGTAAAACAGTTTGTGACCAGGATGGGAAGGGTCAGCTGTGATCCGACCTGCACGCCCCCGGGTCCTGGAGACATACAGGTCCTGGAGAGATGGAAGTTTACAGCCAGTCACCTTCTCAGCAGCACGATGCGCTGCAGTCTGTGTTTGTCCTTAGTGGTGGCTCCAGCGTACCACACGGTGATGGAGGAGGGTATTTTAAGTTCTCTACAGGTGAAGAGATGGAATCTTTCCAGATGCTTTTTGGTCACATATTCAGATTATATCTTTACTATTTGGACATGAGATGCCACATAGCAGACATTCCCAAAGTGCAGATCCTCACGCCCTCCTTATAGAGCCAATCATGTCTCAGGGGGCCCCAGTTATAAGAATGAATTCCATTCAAAACAATATATAATGTTTATACACCTACAATTGGATATAAACAAGTAAATATGGCACAAACTGCCAACTAAATATCCCTAACCCAAAGTGTATAAATATTTAAACAACTGGCCACAGTAAGTAAACCCTACACCTAAAAGTACTGAACTCTTTGGCTATAACTCTAGGCTCTTACCCACAGTTCATAGTGTGACAGGAGCCCGGGCGCCTGCTGTGTTAGCTTAGCGCTCCATCACACCGCACTGCCACAGCCCATTAGCTTTTCTTTATAGTCCCTTTAGCCTTGAGCCACTAAACTCCACCTTTGGCAGCGTGTCATGCAGCACGCAGCCACAGCGCTACGCTAGGCTAACTGTGGGCTGGCCATTTATGCTTTATGGGCCCGTGGCAGCCAAAACACTCACAGCTAACATTTAGCCCCGATGCTAAGAGCCCGGCTGTGAATCTCCATCACCTCCACTGCGACGGGGGAGGTATATTTCATACATTTAATGTGCTGTACGTCTCACTGCAGTCAGAGGAGATGAGGCGCCCAGTTAGCCGCTAAACTACTGCTCTATAAAAGCATTGATCATGAAGAGAAAATGCACAGAGCCTGACAGTTTAGTCATACAGGCGTCGTGTTAGTCCACGGCCTTGACATTATGGAAACATGTTGTATTGGATAGACAGACATGTCCTCTTCATATATTTCCTTTAGATTTTATTCTGTATACTGTATACTGGCTCAGATACAGGACAGAGAAATCTGTCCTTCTTTCAGCACCTACTGCATAGCCATCTGTCCCAATTAAAATAATGTTCAACTTTTTCATAGATACTTTGCGAACTGTATAAAACAACAACAAAAGATATGTATATACTCGTATTATACGTAGCAAGCTATGGCTGCAGGCTATGGCAATTCATAGCTCCATTTCCAGTCTATGTCCCAATTTCAGCACTTGCTCCTTTGTGTCTTTTATTGGGATACATTGTCTTAAGCTTTAAGCCTCACCAAATCACAGACTGTATCTGGTACCAATTCTCTTTCAAGTGGTGACATTACCATTAACACAAAAACAGGCAAAGATTCTTCAGTCTTCATCTGTACTCTGTAGGACATTTCGCTCTTCCTCCAAAGAGCTTCGTCAGCACTGAGCAATCTTGGATGGATGCCAGTGGACCAGTAGGAGGAGTTTACCTGTAAATCCCACCTCTCTTTGTTGAGACAGAATCTGACAACAAAGGTGTGTTTCTCTAACCTTTAGAACAAAGAGAGGCCATGTCCTATCCAGAGTTTTATTAAAGGTCTTTGAGGTAAACGCCAGGTGGCTCGATGGAGAAAAGGCCTTGTCTCTATTTTGACTTCTCCTTTGCGCACACCCTCCTTAACTGAGATTGTGTTTTGATAAGCTGTGCCCTGTGGCCCTCAGGCACCGGAGTGTGCGTCAACAAATGCACTTCCTTGATCTCAACACTATGATTTTTTTTTATTTTGGATATTACAAGCCACTTTTGTGTCACATTTTAATTTGAAGCGTGAACATTTCAGAATATTTTTTCTTTTTTTGTTTGTTTTTGCTTCTTTTGAGTGAAGAGTCATGTTCTTGAATTGAAAGGGTTAATTGACATTGGCCTGTGAAAATCCTCAGGAACAGAAAGTCACAGTGAACATATTACAAGACTAAAAGCCTGAAACACATTATTTTGTTAAAGCATAAATTGCTTTTCTCAGTTTCACTGGCTGCACTGATGGATGTTTTTTCTGACAGTCCTGGATAATTAGTCTCTTAAATCAGACTGGTCGTATTGTCGCAGTGAAAGTTTACTGAAGGCAGGAAACTTGGATACAAAGTGAAATCAGAAAATAGAATAGCTGCAAAAGTGTATTTCAGTGATGACCCAAGAGCCAGTTGTGCCAGTTCAGGTGTAAATGCTCTGTCAGTGGTTGTCAACTGCTACGGAGTCTGGACTCCCCAACGCCCGGCCTTGTATGACAAACCGCAACCCAAATACACTATAAAAAATAAAAAAAAACACACATATATAGCGCTTTTCTACCTAGAGCAGCCACTCAAAGCTCTAGACAAGGTGAGTGAAGTGTCTTGCCCAAGGACACAACAACAGTGTGCACATGCAGGAGCTGGGATTCAAACGATCTGCTCTACCATAAGTCTGTAAAGTTGAAAGTGTCTCTCATAGTGCTTAAAATGTTAAAAATAAAGCTAATTTGGACAAGTCAAGGCCAAATTACTCAAATTAAAGTCAAATACACTTAATTTCAGCTATTTTAAGATATAATTTTTTGCAGTGTAACAGAGTTTTTATACCTCTGCAGTCTATAAATATAGAAAAAATGGGTCCTGACCATGAATGAACAATCTTGTCATTGCAACAAGTACAACGAAACAACCATAGAGTGTACATTAATGATGGAAGTACAATTGGCTAGTTCTCCATGAAGCCAGTTAGCATACAGGGCTGGCTCCGGAACCCGGAAGCCCCTATTGACTTTCCATTGAAACTTTTTGGCCCCTCTTTAACTCATTGTTGAAATAGTCTTGACCCTCAAGCGCTTGTCTACCCATGCGCTACACCGTCCTGTTCTTTGCCTTTATATATCTTCAACATTAAAAGAGAACCTAGGCAAAGATTCTTCAGTATTCATCTGTACTCTGTAGTTGAAGTGTTGGACGTTTCGTTCTTTATCCCAAGAACTTTGTCTACACTGAGCAGACTTGACACGCTTTTGGGTCTTTTATGAAGAAACTGGTAGGAGGAGCTCACCTCTCTTGGTTCTAAAGTTTGGAAAACATCTTGGCCTATTCACACCTAATTACTGCTTATTACCTACAATAATTAAGTGTGAATAGGCCAAGATGTTGTTCTAGTTGTTAGAACTAAGAGAGGTGGAACTTAGAGGTGAGCTCCTGTACGACTGAGAACTTACACAGACGGATTAAAAGAGCAATGCAATGCAATTCGCACACACCAAATATGGAATCTGGCTCCAAAAATTCAACATGGCAGCGGTTCAAATGCTAGCACGAATTGGCTTTGTTATGGTCGTCTATGGTCCCGACCCTCCAGTTGATAACCACTGCTCTATTTTATCCTTCAAATGTTTTTACAATGGCCTTTATTTAGACTTTGTAAACTACTTTAGAACAGTTTCGTCTTGATGGTTTTGTAGTAGAACTTAAAATGATGTGCCTTCAACCCGAAATGTCTGAATTTTTAAACAGATTCAACCAACTGCGCACATGTCTTCTTCCTTTGTCAAATAGCGAGTGACTGGACAAGCATTTTTTCAACACTTTGTTAAAATACAGAAATGCTCCCGTACGGTGCAGTTTTTCACTTTTCCCCACGAGATCTAGTGACCTGATCTTGTTAACCCCAATATTTCGCCTATGATTCTAAATCTTTTATCTTATTTTACTGTAAATCTCTTCTTTTGCTGTTTTCCAGGTAGCCACACCCCCTGCTCTTCCCGTAGCCACCACACCTGCCGCTCCCACCGAACTGGACCCTGAAACGGTATGGACACTCTCACTCACAACTCATTTTGACCAAAAAGTCACCAGCAAATACACATTTATTTGCAAACGCCATCCCAGTGGAAGCCTCTCCTTTGGTTTGCGTGACTGTGTTGTCTGGGCCTGCCTGATTTACCCCACACCATTACTGTAATTGGATGGGTAATGTCCTGTCTCCCCTCCCCGCGTGGACATTTTACGGCAAAATGGATATTTCCGATCAATTTCAGGAGTGACTATGGGGAAGATAGATGCCATAAACTAGGGCTCTATATTAACCCTGGGTCTTTAAAACAAGTATGTGCTTAACCCACCGCATCTATAAGAAAGCACTTGGACTCGATTCAAAGGTTGGGACTTAGTGCTCTCACCACCTCAACGTAAATGAGTTTAGAATTTATTTTTTTAAGCACATAGTACAGGTTTTTACGTCGTTGGCGCATTAAAGCTTGTTCCGATGCAATTTACGATACGCATTTGTGATTTCTGAACCAGCCCATGTTTTATGTCCCTTTATGGGAGTAGGTTTTAAGTGCCTTTTATGCAGCGTGATCTGTGGGAATGCACTTTGCTGACTGAGGACAGCTGCGCAATAAAACGACTGCAGATTGTGTTGCTGCATATGAATGTTGATACAAACGTTGTATCTTTGAGAGAACAAAGCAAAGTTGATATACTGTAATTGAAACTTGTGATTTTCAGTTGAAAGGTGCACCGCGTAACATTTCACATTTCTTCTGGTTCTTGTGGTCAAAAGTAAGACTTGTCAAGAGTCACATGAGTCCCTACATATCCAGGAAATGGATCTGTGGAGTTTAGTTTATTCAGAGTGCCTCGGATCTCCTCTTTTTTTTCTCGTTTCTTGGACTCAACCCACTAGATCCTGAAGAGAACCCGATTCGTCTACACCAGGGGTGCCCAAAGTTTTTTACATGAAGGGCCAAAATAGGCTATTAGTGGGCAAAGGGCCAACCCCAGTACTGTTTTCTTGTAGAAAGACCAAATGCAAACAGATCTATGATTAAATATCCTTTAATTATTGTATTATTGAGTAGGGCAGTGGTTCCCAAAGTGGGGGTCGCGAGGCCCTAACTTGGGGGTCCCCAGATGAATTCAAGATAAAATAGAAAGACAAAATAACAGTATTTGTTAATGTAATGTTTAGTTTAGGACAACATATACAGTATTTATGAATTGGGGCCAAATAACAATAAAAATGCAATAATAATACATATGTTTTTTTTGCTTGAAATAGTTACAAGAGGAAGTTACTTTTTACAATGGGGGTCCCGAGTTGTTCAGATGTTCAGTTTGGGAACCCCTGGAGTAGGGCATGCAGTGTTGGTGTCTTTAGTAATTATTGACTGTCTATTCAGTCACAAATTAAGTCACAGTCACAACCACCATCTCGAGGGCCGAATGAAACTGCTTGGAGGGCCCAATTTTCTCCGCAGGCCCCACTTTGGGCTCCCCTGGTCTACACATTTACCCACTGAAGCACTCACTTTTTTGTCTCGTAAAACTATATCCAGGAGATGCTTTCCTTACCTCTCCATCTCTGGCAAAGCTTTTCCTTTCATTGCAAGTGCTAGAAGCCAGAATTAAAACATTGCAGCAAAAGGGGCGTGGCTGGAGGCTTGGGGTGACATGCAGGGGGTGAGTGTGTGGGCGGAGCCTGGGCTGGCGCTGTCACGGCAAGTAAATATGGAGAAGACTAAATTAACAGTCAATACAACTAATGGAAAGAAATGAAGGAATAAAGAAAGATCATTGCCCATTCATTCATTCATCTTTTACTTGAGCATCTGAGTTTTTCAATATTCAACAGATTGTAACGGAGCAGATAATAAAAGGACATGATGCCCAAAAAGGTGAAGCTTATGAGCACCTACCTCCTTTTTGACATACATTCAGTTTAACAAAGACATGTGGAGAAAACAATCAATACCATTAATACCATAGCATTATATAACATTTTCTAACCAACGAGTGAAATGATAACAAAAACAAATACCTGCAAAAAGCATATCCCCTTCATACGATGCCTGAAAAACAGCAAATGTATTTTTTATATCTTCACGAGTCAAATGTCATTGTGCTTCAGCTGCCAATTATTTAAAAAATGAAAAGGATTTTGACAAAACATTTAGACTATCCAAAGGCAGGTGCCTCTTACAGCACTCCCCGGGCCCACACACACGAATGAGCAGGAATGACTGGGCCTGACCTCTAGCACGGGTCTGAATGGGAGTGTGCCTGCACATTGTTCACCTAAGCGCACACACAAGTGGAGAGGACGCGAGCGCTGAGCTAAAACTGGGCAGAGAAGTCTTGGAGAGCGCGGGGAAAGAAAGGACGAATGAACGAACGAGTGGCTGGCTTTTGTTGGCTTAATGGAAAAAGGCTTGGAGGAGAGGAAGAGCCGATGTCTTTGTTATAGGCCGCCGTGGTGAGGTGGGGGGCGGGGCGCGGGGGGACGGAGCGCGATAAGAGGTGAGTGTCAGCCGTAACAAAGCAAGGTCAACGCATGGGGAACGTCTTCACTCCAAACGGGACAAGAGGAGAGAGAGAAGTGGTGGGGGATCTATTGAAGAGCAGCGGAGAGAACCAGAGCAGGTGAAGCAGGAGCTGGATGTCATCTCACAACGGAAACAGAGGAGAATGCACTGTATCCGGCTATGTGTTCTTTTCAATTTCTCAAAGAGCTGGGATTCAATTATCATCTCCAAAACAGTGTGGTCACTGATCTGTTAGCGCCTCAGAGTTCCCGCCACTTCCCACAGCAATAGGTTGGCCAAAAGTTTACATACCCTTTTAATCTTTTGGCCATTATTCTTACAATATGAATGATGACACAAAAATCTGTTTTTCCACTCATTGTTAGTGGTTGTGCGAAGCCATTTATTGCCAAAGAACTGAGTTTACTCTTTTGAAATCATAATGAAACAGAAGCTACTCAAATGTCCCTGATCTAACATTTACATGACCTTCAACAACTGCCAAAATTGTTCAGGAGCGAAGAAAAACAGGAAGTGATGTTTGTTTCAAGATGCACAATATGTAAACTTTGGATAAGGGACATTTGGCAAATTTCTAGTAGAAATGCGTAACAACAAACAGGTTTTTTGACAATAAATGGCTTCACGCAACTAGCCATGAGTGAAATAAATGCTTTTGTGTTATATACCCTGACATTTTATCAGGGTTTATAAACTTTTGGCCACAACTGTACATTGAAAGACAGTCTGGGATTGCGCCGTTGGCTGGCTTTCAAATCCCAGACGAGAGGCGGGGCTAACGAACCCATCGCAAACCAATCAGAGAAGCACGGACGTGACGTGAATGCAGTAGGAAGAGCGGCGAAAAGGACATTCAGCCATGAGCATCACATGGCAGCTTTGTGGATCCACTCACTACCCAATAATGATCACTGAGAACATTGGCCAATTTTAAGGATTTTTAAGTGAGTAGTGCCTCTGATCCCTTCTCTTTTTTTGCAATTTAAGAGTTTTTTTTCTCTCGCATGGATCCTTGAATAACACCTGACTTTGTGACAACTCCAACCCTAGCAGCACTCGCCACCCTCTCTGACTGGCCAGAATATTTCATGCAAAAACTGTTTCTCTTCCATATAGGTGTACTCCCCTCCAACATTATGAGGGCAGGTACCAATACAACTCCTTGGGAAATCTTAAAATAGAAAATCCACAAATGTTTGTATCTGATCAAGGAGACTGGTAATGATTTGATCCACAAATCTGTTATCTGTAGGCTGAATGTTGAGATGCCACCGATAGAGATGTAAGAAAGCCCTTTTCATGCATTTCAGTTGTTGTAAATTGTAAATACATTTCAATTTAATAAACGTCCTCTTTCTTTACATCGTGGGAAAACAATACAATCGTTTATTTATTTGAGGGACAGTATTAATGGGGACAGTATTAATGGACATCTGCAGCAGTTTCCATCTGTCGTCCCTAGGCAGGTGATATAAAACACAAAACAAGCTAAACACTAAAATGTTGACAGGACTGGTTTTCCTTTAGCCACTGTTGTAATTTAAAGGTGGCCAGTGTTGGAGCTTCTCTTATTGACAACGGGAGACTATTCCAGGACTCGGTGCCTCTGACGGAGAGCACAGTCTGTCCAAATGTGGAGCGCCTGTGTGGAACCTCAGACCCCTCGAGCTGCATCCCACTCAGTCTTTGGTTTAATAAAATCCTCTAATATAGGCCTTCTATTTTTAATTGTTTTGGCATTAATTACACCTAACAGTAGATACAATGTGGAGATGTGTAGCAAAGAAAATTCAATAATAATACTGTTAAGAGAGATTCAAAAAGAAGGTCATTATCAAACGACAGTGAAGAAAAAACAAGTCAAGGTTTATTTATTTTTTTCACTTTTTTTTTGCGCGAGCCAGATACAGTACCGTATTTGCAGACGAGCGTGTGTCTGTGCCTGTGCTGACATCTACTGGTCACTGACGAAACTGCACTTTGGAGGAGGTTGAACCATAGCGTTGTGGCTGTCGTCTTAATGGACAGGTCTGCAGCTCCTGTGGCATGAAGGAACAAAGTGTGTTCAGTCAGTGGCGCCGAAGTGGAAATCTGTGAGGTGTTTCTGGTCCGTAGGCTTTATTCGACATTTGGGGTTAAGAGTATGATTATTTTTGTTAGAACTGCGGCTTATTTTGGATCTATCAATTATGACAGAAGGAATAGTGGTTCGGTTTTCTGTCATATTTCCCACTTCTAATTTGAAATAAATGAATATGTATTTACTTAATTTAATACAGTATTACATTTAATTCAAGAATCATTATGAACAATTCATTTCTATGTTTCCTTTTCGAATCGTTTCCCAAAGCACCTTGTTGACAGCATGTATCTCCACACTTTTTTATTTATTTTTTGGAGACTGCTCCTTGTCGCACAGCCGCTCATTCCAGGTCACAATCCCATTAGCGTGAGTGACATGTACAGGGCTGTTGTTGACAAGAGACAGTGTGTGTATGTGCCACAGTGTGTGTGTGTGTAACTAACCTGTGTGTGTGTCGCCCCCTGCAGGATGCCTGTGCCTCTGCAGTGGCCCCCACAGCCCTGGAGAAGGCCTATCAGTTCGGTCTGAGCAGGAACAGCCACATGAGCTTCTCCTTCGATGACACCAAAGTCCGAGAGAGGTCAGACAGTTGCCATTTTTGTTCATTTTACTGGTTTATTGAAAATGTATTGACTTTTTTTCAAGATAAGTTGTGTGAAGTTACATAATCTGTTTTGTTTCAAGCTTTATTGTCAATTCTTGTACACCACATCCATGTTTTTTTTTAATTTTTTAATCTATTTAGTGCATAAGAGATGTTTGTATAGTTTATTTACAGAGAGACGCTAAGAGACATTAATATCTTTATTCTTTATTTTATTATTATTACTATTATTACTATTACCTGTTGTTTTGCTTCTCTGATGACACTTTTCCTGAAAAACTTTTCCTTTTCCTGTGTGATCCTGTCCTAAGAGCTGTTGTGACAAGTAAATTTCTCCATTGTGAGATCAATAAAAACGATCTTATCTTATCTTATGTTACTCTCAAAACCATGGTGCAACAAATAACAATTAACTCTATGTGTAGTGGGCTGTAGAGCGAGTGGACAGTTCTGCAAAGTGACAATATATTCAGAAATGTGGATTGCAAAACAACTTTCCTTCAAGTTTGTGGACTATATTGAATAGAAATATGAAGTTTGAAACTCTTTAACAACTAGTGGGTCCCACTGCGGGGTCCAGGGCCAGTGTTTCTCCACACTAGAGGGTACAGGGAATCCTGATCCTTGGAATGACTTCATATTTAAAAAGATACAAGTGGAAAGTACAATATTTGCATATTCATTCATAAATTGACTTTTATAAACCGGATATTTAAGAAGTTGGGAAGGTCAGTTCTTCAGTGAGTTGTAAATGTATTCTCAAATCGGGTGCTTCTCAGGAGTGTGTGCAAGAATGAAACAAAACAAAAAATATAATCGGGTTTCGCATTTTGGAAATCCTGGAAAATGTAAATGTATAAAAAATACGATACGATACGATCCTTTGCTCCCCAGCAGCCTCAAGACTCACTTCATATGAGCGGAGTCATTTACAGAGAGAAGTGGATATCTTTGTTTTATTGTAATTAGCACTAATCATTTTTTATTCTTCACCTGACGGACTTACATTTGATTCTTGTCAGCCTAACAGACCCAACAACCAGTAGCCTACAGTGGTCATTATTAGACTAAAGTTTGAGGTTCTCCCAGGCAGGCATCCTTACTTTACATTACTGCAATACTTCATTATGAAAGTAACGTGTTGCAGTACTCATCTGTTACCAATAATAAACATCTATAGCGTTTATGTTTTCCAACACTGAAAGCTCCCTTTCACAAACCGAGCCGCCGTAAAAGCTAAACCGTGTAAACAACTGCTTGGTTTCAGTAAATGCAGAAATAATAGTGTGATAAATCAACTTCTCTGAGCTTTATTATGTTTTTATACTGACAAACTACAGGAACAGTGCACAATAAGAGTCATCTACAAGCTCACATCCTTAAATCCTAATGAAACAGCTAGTTGTTAGCGTCGGAGCTAAAGATGAACACATTCGTCTAAAGAGAGTTTGCCAACAAATGTGCCGAGAAGCTACACTGTTTTGAGAAACAAATTAGATGAATAATGAGATAAACCGAGTCTGATGCAGGAAAGAGCAGCCAGCTTCTCCTCTGCTTGTTGAAAAAGTAACTAGTACAGGATTAAGACAAGATAAGATACTTTATTGATCTCACAATGGAGACAGGATCACACAGGGGGGGGTGCAAAAAGTCAGGAAATGTGCCATCAAAGAAGAAAATGGTGCAAAACTAGTGTGTTACGCTACTCGTTACTCTACAACAGTCGTCTCACGTCCTTTCATTTAGGCTCCGAGTACCCCCTGCTTCCATGGTTTTGTTGATTAGTTAGAAAGTGAATGACAAAAACTCCAATTCATGAGGTAAAAGGCAGCTAAATACTCTCAAAATCTCACTCTTTACAGTTAAATGTTTTAAAATGTCACGAGCGTGCTCCAGTCGTTAAGCCGATGACAATCTTTGGACTAAGATCAAACGTCCTACACTTCAACTACAGTGTACAGATGAAGACTGAAGAATTTTTGCCTACGATTGCCCAGTCACTGTTTAATTAGCCTCTATATAAATCACTCCTGTCTTCGTCACCAGTCTGTGCGGATTGTCATGAATATATGAAGCACTCGGCCTCGTAGCTCTGCCTCAGGTTCGACCTATAGCCACTACAGCAGTAAATAAATGAGCAGTGAGTGATCGCGCGGACAGGCAGTGATCCGTGAGAAAAGCACACAGGTAAAAACATGTTGTATTAATAATGGGCTGATGAAATAATAGGGTGTTGTTGAGCGCCGCCTCTGCTCGTGCTGTCAGTGTTGAGGATGTTCGGACAGACAGAGTTACTGAGGGGTCAGAGGAGGGGGAGATGGACAGTACTGTGGCAGTCATGAACAAGGGGAGTAATTACAACGGCACAAACCTTACATTTTTCTTACTTTTCCCCCCAGGTCGGATCGGGCTAAATAAATGTTCTCCAGTCTATTGTCTGTTGATGTATTTTGAAATGTGTTGCAGGTTAGTTTTGGAGTTTGAGCTGAGGACCAAGGAGAACTCCGGCCTGGTCCTGTACATGGCCAGGATAAACCATGCAGATTTCGTCACCATCCAGGTCCAGTCAAACTAACATTCATTAACGCTGAGTCTATCGCGGAGCTAAACGTCCACGTGTTTGTCCACAGATTAAAGAGGGGCAGGTTTGTCTCGGCTATGACCTGGGGCACGGAAACATCTCCGGCTGCGTTCCTTTCTCGATCAATGACGGAAACTGGCACACGGTAGGAATAGGTTTTAAAGAGCCTTATGCCTGATTCTTGCCTCACTTTGTTTGCTCTAAATGTTTGTAAAGTTAGCCGTCTCCAAATCTATTCCTAAAGCCTGGTTCCAAACCTGAGAGCCCACACATGCTGATTTAAAAATGGTGGCTGTAACCAGTGTTGGGGAGTAACTAAAGACATGTATTTAAAATACGTATTCAGAATACTCATTTTGAGTAACTGTATTCAGGTAAAAAAATACTCTCTCATTTGAGGGTTCAAATACCAAAGGAATGCATAGAGAGGAAGGAGAGAGATGAAGGAGAGGAAGAAGAGAGCGAGGAAGGAGAGGAAGAAGAGAGCGAGGAAGGAGAGAGACAGAGAGAGGAAGGAAAGGGGGAGAGAGGAAGGAGAGAGAAAAAGAAGAGAGAGACAGAGGAAGAAGAGAGCGAGGAAGGAGAGAGACAGAGAGGAAGGAGAGAGAGAGGAAGGAAAGGGGGAGAGAGGAAGGAGACAGCGATGGAGAGAAAGGAGAGAAAGACAGAGGAGAGAGAGAAAGAAGACAGACAGAGAGAGGGAGAGAGGGAGGAAGGAGAGAGTGAGAAAGAGAGAGAGAAAGAAGAGTCAGACAACAGTTGGTGTAAAGTGTTGCTACATATTTTGAATCTTTCACCATACAAATATATAAAGCAAATCCAGGTGAAAGTATTCAGAATACAGTACACTGATTGGGCAAAGTAACTGAATACATTACAAAATACATTTTAAGACAAGTATTCAGTATTCTGTAACTGAATACAATTTCAAAGTATTCTCCCCAACACTGGCTGTAACAGTTTTGCACAGGCACCGATTTCCCCCAGCTGTAAAGGTCGGTGTATCATCGCTATTTTCTCCTGGGTCCTTAAGGTTAGTATTAGAATTGGGGTCGGCCCTGGAAGTTTCATGTCAGACCACAAAGAAGCACAAAACCCAGCGGCCGTGAACTGGGTGTGATCAGAGCAGTCAGTGAGAACACGGAGGAACAGCGGCACTTGTCCAAGTCTGGAAGGTCCGACGTTCTCCGGGTCCCCTGTTCCCAAACCCGAGCTGTGGAGACAAGTCCAGCTGGTCCCCCGTCCTTAGAAACAGGGGAACAGTGGGCCTGGGGAACATTGGTACACACCCGGAATATCTGAGATTACCTTACCACAATCGGAGCGTCCTTACGATTCTCAGAAGGGGAGAATCGGGGCTAAAATCGCGTGTGAACCAGGCTGTACTCTCCCAACATATTTCTAACATCCCAGTTCTTCACAGGGATGAGTTTATAAGCATTTTTCACGACTTTCAGGGTGACTGTCAAAATATGTTAACTTCCCTGCTCGTTCTTCAGTGAAAAAAGTTTTAGAATTTCATACACAATGTCTTTTCACAAATGTCTACTTTTACAATTTACTGAAGGAGGACTAAACCAATTTAATTCAGCTACCAGAAAAATATACCAGGCACAGGGCCTTCAAAGACCTGTTCACTGCTCATTTGGCTTTAATAAAGGCTAAACATTTTGTGGAGTTCATTTTTAGTCTTTTAATGCTTTTTGATGCCCCGCGGAAACCCTGAGTTTCATAATAAATTGGCAAAGTTCAGTCATCATAGCTGTAGAATTTACTACAAAGGCTAATATCCTAAAAATATTCAGCTTCCCATTCTGAAAACATCCCCCGGTCCCCGCACCCAAAGACACTGTTGAAGGAAGCAGCTGATTAAATAATTAGCTCAATTATTCATCATTCTTATTAATCTGTGTAATAACTATTTGCTCCCTCAGATCCGCCTGAACAGGCACAAGCAAAGAGGGATTCTCTCAGTCGACTTGAAGTACATGAAGCAGTTGACCAGCCCCAAGAAGGTACTTCACTCTGTGTGGAATTCATCACAGACCAAAAACAGCACTAACTATGAGACAGCAGTTAATCAGTGTAGTATTTGTACATATTGATACATAATAAAATAGAAATACTGATCTGTATGTTTGTGTTTGTTTTCAGGCCGACCTGTTGGATGTGGTTGGAGTGGTCTTTGTGGGAGGTTTACCACAAAACTATACCACCAAGAGAATAGGACCGGTGAGAGCAGAACACACAGACATGTTTTTCAATGGATCGGTCTTCATTTTTAACGGCTTTTTAAAATTTAGTTTTAGCCTTTTGCATTTACCTCTACAGCAACGTATTACATTCATTACAAAAAATAAAGTTTCTGTTTTTATGAGAAAAGCACCAGTTTAAGCAGCGTTGCCTGTTGATGGACTTTCTCATTGGAGCAGTTGCTACTGACACAAAAATGTCAGAATACGTTTTTATTTCCATATTGTCTACGACGTACAGCATTGGGAGATGTCACTGAGCCGTCTGTCATTATGTCAAACTTTCTATGGCACATTAGGTTCCTATTATAAGATTAAACATATGGGCTCTGCTTAAACGGTGCAGTGCTCTTCACCAGTGGTGATACAGCTACTGTGTACATCTACTCTGAGATACTTCATCAATGAGACGTCATGTTCTGCAGCAGAATAAGGATATGGACAATAGCCATCCACGGTTTCTGCTGATCTGTGGTTATGAGGCTGTTCGTGTGAATGTGCCATAAAGTTTTAAATAATGACTAAGACGGCTCAGGGACATCTCCTAATGCTGTGCGTATATGAATATTGAAATAAAAGTGCATTTAACAGGACAATTCTGATAATTTTATGTCAGTAGCAGCTGCTTCAATGAGCAAGGCCATCAATAACATTAATTAAACACAGAAATGTTACTCATTCAGATGAATGCAATACATTGTTGTATATTATATAAATGTATCATTGTATTCAAACATATTTAATGATATTGTGTTTCATGAAGCATCTCCCACATGAACAAATCATGTGTTCATTTGGCAGTGAATTTAAATTATATAAAGCTCTTTCAAACTCTGATCTTTATCCGATTTCTGGAGTTCAGATTTATTTAAAAAGAAAAAAAGATCAACAGATGAACTGGAACACAAACACCCGGGAAATTTGGATTCCCACATTTCATATATGAATGCATGAATATTTTAGTGTCATGCACACATGTGCCCAGCCCATATTTATGCTTATATAACACTATAGAACATTATGTAGAAGACGACCATAAATCATATGATTTCAATACAAGTCTTCAACATCAAGTACCAGGATGCAACACTTTCAATCTCATTGTCCATGCTTTCTCCACATACAGTATCGTCCTGTACAAAAGATTTCATTTTGAAATAACCAACTCAACATAACATATATGAATGCATTAGCTCCGATCATTGTCTGTTTTGTCTTGCCATGTCTTTTGTCTTGCCATGTCAACATTAACCAGCTCTGTCCAAACGCAGATCCTGTACAGCCTGAACGGCTGCATCCGTAACTTTAAGATGCAGGGCAATGCAGTGGCCAGTCCCGTGGAGGACTTTCAGGTCGACATGGAGAGCCCCAGCTCCAGTCACATGGTCGGACGCTGCTTTGTCTCCACTGAGCCGGGGACGTACTTTCAGGGAACTGGCTATTTGAAAGCAGGTATGAAGATACACATTACGTTATTTGAAAGAAATAACCACATAACATTTTATTAGAGCTTGTCCCTGCAAATTAGCAAAGTAATGTGGTGGAAAATATCCTTTGAACAGTGTTGGGGAGAATACTGAATATTTGGCTTAGAATGGACAAAATAACAATGGGTTACTATATACAATCAGAGTATTGCATCCTGAATACTTATATTTTACATTCATTTGTGTAAATACAGTGTAGGCTTTATACTTATGAACACAAAAAAGCAGATGCTAAACTTTCCCTGATCATTTTGATCTTCTCTCTCCTGATGTCAATCAATGAGTACCACAATGTATTCCTTTGATTTGAGGAAAGTAACTGTATTCTAAATACCCTCAAATGAAAAAGTTCAGTTACTCAATGAGTATTCTAAGTACATGTTTTAAACATGTATTTTGCTACAACCCAACATTGCCTTTAAACCAATAGCAATTATACTTGTGGTTTTGAATATTTTTTTTGTGTGAAAAAAAACAAACTTCTTGAGAAATCACAGTGAAGTAACGGTCAAAACATCTGGATTAAACGTTAAACTATATATAAGCAAAGACTGACTGTTAAGACATATCTACTGCTAGTAAACATTATTTTGCTCAAAGCAGCAAGGTTTTGCCACCAATCCAAAGACCATACACAGTTATTTAGCAGAACATGCATTATCAATAAAATAAATGAGCTGAAATGTAACATTGTGTCTTCCTGTAGTTTCTACCTACCGTGTGGGACAGGAGGTGTCCATAGCCTTTGACTTCCGCACCAGTCGCACCAACGGAGTGCTCTTAGGAGTCAGCAACAACGACAAGGACGGTCTGGGCATCGAGCTGGTGGACGGGAAGGTGCGGAGCTTTCTCAAGTAGTTATTGTCACTGTACACTGCCTGGCCAAAGAACTGCATCTGAACTAAGAAAATAGATCTGGGGTTTCTGAAGTGGGTCAGTTTTAGGTTCATTCACTATGTGCCCAAAGAATGAGATCAGCTGATTATGTGAACATCCTGATTGACCAGGTTATTCCATCAGTGGATTTCTTCTTCCCTGATGACAATGTCAGGATTCATGGGGCTCACATTGTGAAAGAGCAGTTCAGGAGCACGAGATGGATTGGCCACATCTCTACTCTGCTGGGATGAGCTAAAGATGGCTTTGCGCAGTGGTCACACTCATCACCTATATATATATTTTTTTATGTTTATTTGAACAGGGACAAGTATGCTTCATGAGCTCATGTTAATACAACATTTTAGCCAAGGCTAAGTCTCAATGTCAGTCCCTGGTTGGGCCTTGACCCACAAATAAAGTTAAAACAGACAATAACATTGAAAATAGAAATAGTCCTTTATAGATACATGTTGGTGAAGGCGGTCCATGTGCATGTAACTTTTTTTTTTGTGGTGACTTATTTTGACCAGGCAGTGTACAAGTGTTTTAATGTTCTTTTTGTAAGACAGGTTTGTTTACCTGCTTGACTAGTTTCGGCTTCTTCCTGTAGCCTTCATCAAAAGTGTGACTTGAAGGCTGCTTACATGGATTGCCTTCTCCAGGACTGCATCCCAGGTGTGAGAAAGGGTGTACACCCTGTCGTCCCGGTTCATTGATGTTGGTGCACCTGTCCTGATCTCGATGGCTTCTCTGACCCAGCGGTGGTACTTGTTACTTCAGGAAACATGCACCAACATCAATGAACCGGGACGACGGAGCGTACAGCCTTTCTCACACCTGGGACACGATCCTGGAGAAGGCGTCAGTCAGTAGCTTACCCTGCTGACTGGAAAATCCATGTAAGCAGCCTCAGACACTTCACCATCATGTGAAGCTGCTGATTAAGGCTATAGGAAGTAGCCGAAACTAGTCAAACCTCCTGTCTTACAAGGAAGTCTGTGCACCTTCATTTGCACTGAAATCTATTAAATACACTAATTAAAAGTCCAACATGAAGAGTTAATTTAGATAGATATGACTGTACTCTACATCTGTGTAAGTTCTCAGTCGTACAGGAGTTAGGTGAACACTGAATGAGCCGCTCCCTCTCGCTGCAGGTGCTGTTCCACGTGGACAATGGCGCCGGGCTGATCACGGCGGAGGTGGCCCCCCAGGGAGAGGGCTTCTGTGACGGACAGTGGCACTCTGTCACTGCCACAAAGATCAAACACAGGATCGAGCTGCGAGTGGACGGAACACAGAGCAAAGCCGAGAGCCCCAACGCTCGCTCCAACACCTGCGAGACCAACAACCCCATTTACGTGGGAGGGTCCCCCCGTAAGTGACAAAAATAACATTCTAGTATGTATATAGTATAGGCTGTGTTCATGTTATAGGATTCCATTTCATTTGGACTCTATGGGAGAGGAAGAAAATGGACGAATGTACTTGATCAGTAATCATTAGTGCTTGGGGCAGAGGTTACATTAACGGAATATTCTCTGTCAATGACTGAATATTTTGAGTTTTGACAGAAAATTTTGAAGCCTGTCTTTCATTTTGAAGGATTGCAAATCAAGCCATCATCATCCTTTGAAAGTTTTATACACGTTTTAACACACACAGAATATATTGCTCACAAATTAGATTTAGATTTGCATCCATTTATTCTGTAATCTGTGTTTTGTTACATGTATAATACTAGGTATATAATGAGAAGTTAATTAATGAAGGATAAAAATAGCTTATGACAGATTTTTTACAACCCTGTCTGTCAAAATGACTGAGAAAAATGATCCCTAGCGAAACCACTGGCTTGGGGTAACAAACCTACCATATGATGCTCATGTTTTTGAATATTGTGGGCACTTTTATGAGAAAATAATTAGTTCATATGGGCCGACAGAGAAGACATTGAAATTTGTGACAATTGGCTCAAGAATTAAAGAGAAATTAACAATAAACTGGAAATGTGAATTTTCAGCTACCTTCCACCTCAAACTATAGGCTGGTCATTATTCTCAACAGGCCGCTGCTCTTCCCCTCACGATATTTCCCTATTAGGGATTAGCAGTGCCTCATCCAAATAAGTAAATAGCTCATAAATTACTTTATTGATCTCACAACGGAGCTCAATGAAGTAATGATAGACTGTCAAGAGCAACGTGGCCATCGCACTAGGCGTTTTTGTCTTCAAACTAATCTGGATCAAAGGAATCTCCCACACACTGTAGAGCTTGGAAAAAGTGAGATTTTTTTATTTACAAGAGTGCATCGTTTCGGCAACTAAGCCTTTCTCAGGCGAAACTTTGCACTCTTGCAAATAAAATATCTCACTTTTGCGGGAGATTCCTTTGATATATCCGAGCTTTATGCACGATTCCTCCGAAGCACCTTCTCTTGTCTTCAAACTAATAAAAGATAAAGGTACTGTACCTGATTTTTTTTATATTCTAAATTACAAATAATGGACGCGAGTAAAATAAATAGACAGTTGTGGTCCAAACACATTTCTAAAATCCTGTTTCTTCTTAGAGATGAGTTACATTTCACAACTGGCGGGTCACTTTTTAGGGTCATAAAACTAGAAAACTAGCATGCAGACAAAATGCTTTATATTTAGATGCACAGTATTATTTTCACAAATGTTTGCAATATACTAAAGAAGGAATAAACAAATTTCATTCCACTACTAGGAACAAATCAGGTATAGTCCCTTAAAAAAAAGAATCATCCTTTTTAATGTCTGTCATGTTTTCTTGAACTATTTATCGGTTGGCAAAGTATTGGTGATGACAACAAGCCTGGCCAGCCCTGCTTTCTTACACGTCTTTGTAAAGAATAGGAAAAGTGTGTAGGATGGCTGGCCAGGCTAGATGACAAGAGTTATCTTTACCGCACACATTTCATAAGAGTGAGACGGTGTGTGGGAGTTTTTCTTATCTTTAAATTTACCTGATCTTCTAGGCACCTGTCCTTTCTATAGGTGAGCCGAGTCTTCCCTGTTTGATATGACAACAGTTGAAAGACGTTTTCTCAAAGATTGATCAGGCACTTTTCACAGCGATATTGAGAAATATGAACATGTGCGTTGTGTGTATATTTCAGCTGGAGTCCACCAGGCGGCGTTGTCCAGCAGACGGTCATTTAAAGGCTGCATGAAGGACCTGAAGATCACCAAAGCGTCAAAGACTCTGACCGTGCAGTTTAACAAGGCCCTGGAGCTGAAGGGAGTGCAGCCCATGTCCTGCCCCGCTCCGGTCACCGCCTAGAGACCCCACACAAGTTTAATGTTATGATCCCAGGCAAGGAATCGAGTCATTTACCCCCGAACCAGGTATCCTAAAGGAGAAATCCAGAGGAAGAACATGCAAAGTCCAGGCCAAAGGGTGTAGGAATCGAAAACGACACCATAGAGTTGTGTGCTGCCTTGTGTTTTTAATTCTCTGACGACAAAAAAAAACTGTTAAGTTCCTGTAAATGTTGCATGTTGGTGTCCACTTGAATGGATTGAATTTGATAAAGCATACTCAATGTCTTGTCTAAATGTCAAAATAATTTAAAAAGTACCTACAAAAGTAAACGCGTTCAAGTGCAATGATAATGAAAAACATCCCATTGTACAGTTTGTGACCGTTAAATAAATCTACCATAACATATTTTGGTTATTGAGTGATATTTATAATTAAAATATGTTAAATGGTGTTGTTTCACATCTTTGTAAACTATTTTTTTTTCAAGTAAGTACCAAAAATATCCTTAGACAAACAGACTACTCCACATGGTCTACAATCCTGGCTGCACCTCTCTTCCATGACCACTAGAGGGCAGTGCTGAACAGTGTAAAGCAGAAACCACCTGACGCAGCGCTGAACAACACAATAAACGTGTTTGTTTGTGCATACCTCTTTATTTCCACAGTCTTTACATCCGATTGAGAAAGGTTAGAATCCTGGCCCATAGACTAGCTCTGTGGAATGTATAGAAGATCAGCCAAAACATTATAACATTCCAGTTACACTTTACAAACGCTATTTATTGCATCCAATAATGACAAATTACATTTCCTTTAGCTTATTTGATTTTTATATTGAAAATTGTAGCCGAATTGAGTGTAAGTGTTGCTGCTATAGAGGAAATAAATTATCATGGGTAATAGTAAACAAGCTGACTCAATATAAAAATAAAAAATAAATACCCTTTTACTCGAGTCATTATTTTTGCAGTAATGATACTTTGAATATTTGTGAGCTAAATTTGTAAAGTTCAGAATTACCAATTACATAACTGTCTCTTGAAAACATGCAGAGGTCACTCACCCCAAAGATCTTTAATACAACTTTAGATAAGACATGACCAAAGTATAGGATTATTTGTTTAGCAACCCAACTGCAGAAAGTAGTCTGAATCTCATGTCCACCCGCGGTTATCTTGCATTGCGACATTAGCGAAATTAACTTTAAATTAACTTCAGTGAATGGGGTGGGGAACGTACCAAATTAGTCATCAACTCACAGTATTCGACTGAATTTCATACGATTAGAGCCAAACCCACGACTGACCTGCTCACATGGTACGAGTGGAGACCGGTGTGATGGAGCCGAGCTTAAATTACTGCCTGTAACCACTAAACTTTTACACTCCCGTGTTTGATCTGTTCAGGTAGACGATGTCGTTTGTTTCCTCCCCCGGCTCCTGTAGCTGTATTTCACTGCGCACTACTTTCCTCTGGCCTCAGAAGCTCCAGCAGTCCTGGGACATCACGACTCTTGTTTGCCTTGAAAGGGGTGTGAGTTGATGGAATTCTGTAAAATTTGTGCTTTTTGACGCTTTTATCAAAACAGGCTCTTTCTGCAGGTGACATGCGCAGTATCGAGTGACGTAGACCAATAATCCCTCTATTGGAACGAATGGCGAGCTCTGGCGGCCATGTTGTGATTGTCCTTTCAACCCTAGTAGGATGTAAACAAACCGCAAATGCCACACATTTCATGACTTTTTTTCTAAATGCTGACAGACCTTACGTCCAGTTCTAGCAAGAAAATAAAGCTATTTTTTATATCTTTCATATCATGGTCTGTTTGAAGTAGGTTAGCTGTATATGCTAAAGAAGTACTGCAATACTTTCCAGATTCTTGCTACCCTTCCTAAACAACTTAGTTTGTATGACCACAGCTGAAAGATGCAAATACAGAATCTGGCCAAAGTTTAGTAGAGTAAATTTCTCCATTGTGAGATCAATAAAGTATTATTTTATCTTAGTGAACTTGAGAGTGAAGATTACGAAACAGTCCTTTAAAGATACAAAACTTCATATTTCAGAGTAAATATATTCACTGATATACCTAGACTCACCAGCAATACAACAAATCAAAAACAATTACTGCGTCTCAAACCCTGCCGCTTTATCAATAAAAACAGTGTTCCCGTTTTTATATGACTATTCTATTAGCATTAGCCTCAGCGGCCAATCACAAGATGGCCGCCACGTCAACGAGCGTCTCATATCTAGAGTTTTATTAAAGGGCTTTGATTCAACCCCCCTTCATAACACACGTACCGGTGCCCCCTACTGGTTATGGTCGGGTAGTGCGTGAAAGACTCCCACATACATCGCCCCCTAGTGGAGTCCCGGTGAATGACAAAACATAGCTACAGCATTTATCTAAGTCTCAATTTTGACATCAATCAAGGCATTCAAGCAATAAATTGTATATAGCATCGAAGAAAAAACGTGATGACCTCCTTCAGGTGTAAGCAATCGGAGACGAGAGCCTGGCAGTGAACAGGTAGAAATCCTAAGAAGAGTTTATAGTCTTATTATCGTCTACGAGTGACAGCGCCGCCCTGGTGGTGGATCCGGTGACTTATTGCATGCTGCCTGGTCTCTTCACTTGGCCTTTTCTCTCCGATGTTACCTTTCAGTCAGCTGCATGTGCTCTCAAAATGTATAGCAGTTTGTTTTGTTTGTTTTTTCACTCCGTAGCCACATCCAAATGTTAGCAGGCGCCCTCTGGTGGTGAGCCGCTCTCCTGACAGTTCAAGTGCTGGAGTCCAGGCCTTGTCAAGAGGACTGCATCAGCCCGGTGAGCCGCTTCCCTGTCAAAGACTTGCCCTGGAACAAAAGAGGAACAATCAGCGGTTAGGGTCACATTGTCTTTGGAGTCGTTCCCTTCTCAAAGGAACACTGCTTAACAGGGGCATGCTGGGACATTATTTCAGCCCGGGAGTTTCTTCACTTTGATCGGCCCAACAACTATCAGAGCTTTATCTGTGTAGGTTCTCAGTCGTACAGGAGTCCATCGTAGGCAAAGATTCTTCAGTCTTCATCTGTAATCATCTGTATTGTATAGAGAATAGGCCAATATGTTTTTTCCAACCTTTACAACCAAAAGAGGTGGGACTTAGAGGTTAACTCCTCCTTCTCCATCAATTCTGTTAATTCGCTGACAAAGCTTTTTGGATAAAGAGCGAAACATCCTACACTTCAACTACAGAGTACAGATGAAGACTGAAGAATCTTTGCCTATATCGGAGCTGTAGTTCAAATAAGGCTCTTACCTTACAAGTATGAGGTGGTGGGATTGATTCCCTGCGATGTCTTTTTTTTAACATGGGCCACACAAGACCTGGCCCTGGTGTATCTCCAGAGTCAGCAGAGCCAGTCATACTGATTAAATGACGGCTCTTAGTTATACACTTTCCTACACATTGCTGTTTTTCCAGCTCCTGCCTTTTCTCTGTCTACTGCTCACTGACACGCTGCTGTTGGTGCACCTTTGGACCGTACCAACGCTAACTCAGAGGGGTGTTTTACATCTCCTGGCATCTCGAACACATTCCGTCTCTGTCATTATTTGATAGATTTACATGAAAGAAAAGTCTTGTCTTAGTCTTGTCTGAAACAGCCCCTACAGGCTCCTGCTGCAGCCCAGTTACAGCCTATGGGCCGATAACAGCACAACAGAGAGAGTGAGATTTCAAATCATATTCTGGCGGCCCAAAACTGAACTCTCCCGAATATCCAGCATGCCCCTGCTGCTTAACATTTTGGATTATACTGTTGCCAATACAAAACATGCTCCTAATGACCAGCTAGACACAGAAAATGCTTTTTTTGCGGATGAGGATTTAAACTATTTAAATCTCGTATTTTGCTGTCTTTAGTCAAATCTCCATGGAGACGATCTGAAGACGTAACTTTACTGGGAGGGGGACAGGTCAGGTCTTAGGAGAGGAGCCGCTCACAGCAAAGACACTTCTATTTTAGTCAACTTATTTGGTGAAATGTTATGCAGTGTACCTTTTAAGTATATAAAAATAGCGAGAGAAAATAGAATCATGTAGCCAAACATGTGGAGGTAAGAATCAGAACACTTTGTCCAATTATTTAAAATGGGGCAAAAAAGTTTTAATGGAAATTCCATTAAAACAAGGAGCTTCAGATGCCTGCCCCCGTCATAATAGGCTTCACGCAGCTAATGGCGATGCTACGTCCATGTTTTCCACGGTCTATGGGTGAAATTGGGAATCGCATAACCAAAGACAACAAAACAAGACGAATTGTATCCAAGGCCACGACCTCGGTTCAATGTGGATTTGTTCTAACATTTTAAATGTCCTAAACGTCCTTATGAGACCAAAATAGAACTTTTTGGTAACCTCAACTCGTCATGTTTGGAGGAGCGTTGCATCCAAAGAACACCATACCTACTGTGAAGCATGGGGGTGGAAACATCATGCTTTGGGGCTGTTTTTCTGCAAAGGGACCAGGACAACTGAGCCGTGTAAAGGAAAGAATGAATGGAAAGAAGGTCCTGGAGTGGCCTAGCCAGTCTCCAGATCTCAACCCCAGAGAAAATCTTTGGAAGGAGTTAAAAGTTTGTTGCCCAGCGACAACCCCAAAACATCACTGCTCTAGAGGAGATCTGCAGGAGGAATGGGCCAAAATACCAGCAACAGTGTGTGAAAACCCTTTGAAGACTTTTTGACCTGTGTCATTGGCAACAAAGGGAATATAACGTATAAAGTATTGAGATGAACTTTTGTTATTGACCAAATACCTATTTTCCACCATAATTTGCAAATAAATTCTTTAATAAGAGATTTTCTGGATTTTTTTTCACATTTGTCTCTCATAGTTGAGGTGTATCTATGATGAAAATTATAGACCTCTCTCATCTTTTTAAGTTTGCACAATTGGTGGCTGACTAAATACTTTTTTGCCCCACTGTATTTGGACATCTCTACTATATAATGGAGCATTCTTGGATGACTGAGAGCATATATTACAAACATATTGAATTGTATGATTAAAGATATTACCAAATCATGCGCGTGTTCCGTTTCCAGGTAATTACTATAAAATCATGTTTTTACACTTGAAGACCATGGAGTTTCCATCCCACAGAGCGTGAGATTTCTGGACTTGCTGTTCCAGACTAATAAATCAATGGAGATTTTAAAATGTAAACGAGGAGTTATTGTTCAGATAAAAGCATCTGGTGTGCTCATAAATGTACTGTTCTCATTCAGCCTTTCCTTAGACCCACTTTAATTCTATTTTCGTCATGTTCAGGCCTAACTTTACTCTATTTCGTCCTCTAAGATGCTTCAAACAAATCCAATCCATTCCCGCGGCGGCGCGTGCTGTAATCAGTTTGAGAAGCCGTGATTTCTGAAGCAAAGTGCAGTATACAAACCCAATTAATTTGTTTATCCAGACCTTAATGTTGTATGTCTTTTATTCGCTCGGCTTTGCTTGTTCACAGCTGAAATCATTATTAGTGCAATGAACAGCTTGTACCTGCTGTCAGCCAATATCAGAACATCTCCCCAGGCACGCGGCACAAGCAGCGAGTAATAACCCACGGAAAATACTGGAATAAAAAAACACACACTGACTGACTGGACCGAATGTGGCGGCGCTTTGGAAAGAGTCAAAATATGGGCGAGTGAGGAAGGAAATGAGTCCAGTGTGTGTTTAACATGCACGGTCCCAAACAATATGGCCTACGCATAAATAAATGGGACATCTAATCTAATGTGGTCGTGGATATATCTAAATAACGGATAGAGCCAGCTTTAAATGTTAGGTTTTAAGATTTGTTCAGGGGGGATTCTGGATATCTTGTTTAGTTTTCAGGCTTTCAATTAAATATTGAAAAATCTCTCTGAACTAAGTTTAGTTTAAAATATTGTACAGTACAAGACAGGGGAGATGTCGCAATAATCTGTGAAAAATGAATTTTGAGAACATGGTTATTGAATTTACAATTACAGTTGTGCTCATAAGTTTACATACCCTTTTAATCTTTTGGCTATTTTTTCATAGAATATGAATGCTAACACAAAAATCTTTTTCCCCACTCATGGTTAGTGGTTGTGTGAAGCCATTTATTACCAAAGAACTGAGTTTACTCTTTTGAAATCATAATGAAACAGAAACTACTCAAATGTCCCTGATCTAACGTTTACATGACCTTCAACAACTGCCGGGAAAACTGTTCAGGAGCAAAGAAAAACTCACTTCAGCTGAAATACAGGACTCTCTGGAAAAATTGATGTTTGTTTCAAGATGCACAATATGTAAACTTTTGATCAGGGACATTTGGCTAGTTTCTAGTTGCAAAGCGTAAACAAACAGGTTTTTTGACAATAAATGGCTTCACGCTAAATACAGTTTTT
>OMNZ01109676.1:0-22852 GCA_900303255.1 Lesueurigobius sanzi | reverse complement strand
CAATGTTCATCTCTTCTCTCCTTCTGATATAATACTGAACTCTGTGTTTATGTTTTACAATGTCCATCTCTTCTCTCTCCTTCTGATATAATACTGAACTCTTGTGTTTATGTTTTACAATGTTCATCTCTTCTCTCCTTCTGATATAATACTGAACTCTGTGTTTATGTTTTACAATGTTCATCTCTTCTCTCTCCTTCTGATATAATACTGAACTCTGTGTTTATGTTTTACAATGTTCATCTCTTCTCTCTCCTTCTGATATAATACTGAACTCTGTGTTTATGTTTTACAATGTTCATCTCTTCTCTCTCCTTCTGATATAATACTGAACTCTGTGTTTGTTTTACAATGTTCATCTCTTCTCTCTCCTTCTGATATAAGTACTGAACTCTGTGTTTATGTTTTACAATGTTCATCTCTTCTCTCTCCTCCTGCAGACCTTTATAGGAAACACAAATAACAACGACCATGTGAAGAACTATATCGACCCGCCCATTTTCTCCCGCTTCATCCGGATTATTCCCAAAAGCTGGAAGAACTCCATCACTATGAGGATCGAGCTGCTGGGCTGTGACTTTGAGTGACTCTGGTAGATCATAGACGCACGCAATGACTGTAAGGATCACTGACGAGACATGAAAACAAACTTCATGCGCGTCATCACAAAATAAGATAAAGATGGAAAATAAAATACAATGAATATCCACATAATTATGCAAATGTATAGACCCTTTCATTGTTTGTAAACGTTCTGGGCTTAGCTGGAGGCGGAAAGCTAGATCCCTATCTGTTTCCATTGTAGCTGTTGTCATAAACAAATGTTTAACTGTTGTTGGAAATATCTGATATAACCTTATTTTATCATCTCAAATGTTATTCCTCTTGTTCTTGCCACAATAGAGCTACATTTTGTAGTTGTAGTTTTACACTTATAATCGCTAGTTTTAGTTTAATCTTATTTGTCTTGCTCACTTCCTGCCTCCAGCTGATGTCACTGATGATGTAAGCAGCGAAAGGGTCTATGTTCATGTGGACCTCGGGAACTGGGGAAAATGCACATGAACTCTCGCACAACTGGGGCAAACAACTGTGGAAACTGGGGTCAAAACAAGCTTCCCGACTTCTGCATCTGACGCGGAAAATAAACTGATTTGTGAATGTATTGTTAAATATTAGCTTTTGGGTTAAACACTGCTCCTTTCTCAAGTTTACTGTTCACTGTCTTTGTCCTCAGAGTAACATATTTGCAAGAGAAATGTCCGACACTAATGCTAGCAAAAAGAAAATTTACATGGTAGTTTATAAAATAAACAATTCAAAGTTTAGCTTTTGAGATGCTAACACTAGATGTAAAGAGTTAGCTCTGATCAACGCTAATTAGTTATAAAAGACCGTTTTTATCTGAAGTCAAAATCCTCACTTTCCGACATCAAAAGCACATGAACACAAACCAACTGGGGACATTGTGCGTGTGCAGCTTAATTGAGCGAGGAACCATTTGGCGCTAAAAAGTATTTTTAGGAGTAACGCGTCAGACGGACATAAGATAGGCGCAATAAATCTTAATTGCGCAATCTGACATGGCGCGTTCACATAGCTGTAGTCATCTAAGCGTGTACATGTATAGCACTGCTGCCACATGCACAACTCATCATGTTGGAAAAAGAAAAGCTGCCGCATGAGAAACTTTATGGCAACGTAAATTACCTGTCACTACAAGTTTGTTTTTCAGAAAGGGAATGTACCATACAGTATAAATGTGACACTTTTCATTTAGTCAATAGTCAATATTTTTTTGTCTGTCAATAATATATGTTTTAATTTACTTAAAATATTTGTAAATATGAAAGCTTTATGTAATTTATTTTCTCAATAAACATAATTGTCATTCAGTTGTCGGCTAAAGTGTGAATGAATGCATAGTGTCAAATAGAAAGTGAGTGGAGTGTTACTGATAGCTCCTCGTGGTGTTGGGAAGGCGTCACTTTTAGCACCTGAGCCGCTGCCAGAGTCACAGTAAAGCAGCTTAAGGGTCCCAGAGTCAACAGACACGTGCAGCTGCAAACACATGGCATATTCATCCTGTCGCTGATCATGTTGAACTAGGCAATGGAGGTGTGAAAATCTCAGCATGACTGAAGTGCACTCCACTGATCCGTGGAGATAAATGGACTCTGAGATAGTTTTATTGAACGTCCGGCCGCCAAACAGCTTTGTGAGGAATGTACAGTGGCAGCTGTTGGCACCACCAAATAGACTTTAGGAATGTACCTTATAATTAAGGGTATTATTAGCTCGGGGAGTGATTGTTATGATGTGCAGCAGGCCAGAGTCACTGATGAGTCCAGCAACTGTAGTTCTCACGTTGGACCACAAGGGGTCGCTCTGAGATTATTCTATTTGTCAACACAGTTGAGTTATTGTAACCATTTTTATCTAAAAAGCAAACAATCCTTGACTTAACGAGATAAAAAACGCCACATTTTAACATGATATGCTGGTTCTTATCTAATCTTTTATTAAAGGCATTATATCTGTTTTTTTCTTAGTGGAATGAAATTATTTTTTTCCTCCTTTAGTATATTGTAAACTAAGACATTTGTGGAAATAATACTAATATAAAGCATTTTTGTCAATTTCATGAGTTTGCAGGCTACTTTCTTGCACTTCTGTTACAGTGACCATAAAAAGTGACCCCAATGTGCTTATAAACCCATCTCTATGAAGACACGGGATTTTAGGAAAGTTATGAATGTGTTTGACTTGCTACCTCTTTCATTATTTGTAATTTAAAAAAAAATCAGGTATCCTATAGTGTCTTTAAGTCTGTGGACTTATATAGCCTATGCATTCTGTATAGAATCAGGTGAAATCGAGTTTTCTCTGTTCACACAACTTTTGTATTTATGTTGGACACAGCATATTTTAAAGCCCTTTATTTTGTATTTATGTTGATGTTCATCTAATTTATTGCGTGAATACTGACTAATTCTGGGATTAGAATATGCGATTCTCAGTGTCATAGTCTTCTCATCAAAATGCAGGCCTAAGCTATGCATCCTCCCGTCCCGTGTGGAATGAGCACTATGGCTTATGTCTCAGGCCACTAATCTGTCTGTCAATCTGTCTGTCCATTATGAGTTCCTGCCCTGCTTCTGTGACTGGATCACGATCTGCCCAGTGACAAAGTATGAAAAACTCTGGGTCACCACATTATAAATATCCGTGTATTACACCTCTGCCTGGCAAGTGACACACAAGTTGTTTACAAACATACTTTTTAAGAGGAGGCGACGTCAGCGCTGTGTAATTTCATCCAGGGAAAGCTTTTATTGGTCACTCCCCCTGGTCCGCTCCCTGCTCCCGTCACCGCCCCCGCTGAGCCCAGAGGTCGTTAAAAAGCGGCAGTAGCAACACAGGAGGTTAGTTCAAGTCTTGAATGAGTGTGACGCACTGACAGAACGCGTTTGGAATATAAATAAAGGAAAGTCTCAATTGGATAAAGCGCAGCAAAGGAAACATGAAGTCTCCAAAGCTCAAACCCCAAGGTAAGTTTTCTTTTTTCTTTTTTATTAGTTTAGTAATTTTGTTATTAATGCGCAACAAATTAAACGCATGGACTAGAACCACTTGTGTAACTTTTTTGTTAATTTTGTAGCTAAATTTGTCAACGAGGAGGATCTGGACGACGTCCTCGGTGAGTTTGACGCGGTCATTGAAGATTTTACGTCGCCGGTGGAGAAGCGTCACTTCAGATATGACGAGCACCTGAAGACCATGAAGCGCAGGAGCAGCGCAAGTGTCAGCGACAGCGGCATCAGCGACTCTGACAGTAAGCGGCAGTAAAAAAGCACATTGTGGAAGCATTTTAGGGTCATGACAATGCGGGCGGTAATGGTTTTGGGAGGGAAAGACAGCGTGCCACATAGCGCGTGCCGTGGACTTGTGCGCGTAAAACGCTGGTAGTGTGCAGTTTATTCATATTTTTGGTAATATTCCTCAACATTACAGTTAAAATTTGACCAATTTGGAAGAACAGTCTATAGCCACAGCTTGGACATGTTGGAACTTTGAGTAGCCTACCGATTCTGCTGTTAAATTCATTAATTCTAGTGCCTGCCACTATAGGAAGCCACCTCAGTGTCATATTGCCTCTGTAAACTTTGACAGCCTCCAGAACGGAGATCAGGCGCATGCTGTCCTATACGTTTTAGTGCGGCTCTAATGGCAATATTCTTCCAGTGGGTTTCCTTTTCTTGAGCGTCTGATTGATTTGTGCCCGGTTTAGCATAAAGGTGCATGAAGACCAGCTTGATTGGCATACTACAGATTTGGATTAAAGCCCTATGAAGCTTTTATTATTAGGAATGCCTTGCTTGAACATAATATACTGAAGATCTAAGGCTTTCCAATTGTGCAAGGGGGAAAATATTTGAAAATGGTATTTACAGGACCAGACCAGTCAGTGTGAAAAAGGAGAAGAAAAAAAATCACAGAAAGCTCTCATGAACTGCATTTAGACATGCCGCAAAGGAATTCAGACACATAATGAAAATACCATTTCATTCCTTTTCCAGCTTGAGACACCACTTTGAAGTTACATAATAACTTGAGGGAGAGCTCTGACAATGTTTACCAAAGCAGCTCGGAAATTTACCACAGGTCCTCAGCAGGTAGTTTGTCCTCTAGCAATTTAAAGCCCCGGGGGAAGCTATTAGAATTGGCATAATGGCTCTAAGAAGTGGATGATTTGCACGTGGAATCAGATTCCTGTGTGGGCCACGTCCTCTCCATGGCAGTCCACCAAACAGGGGTTTGTCCCATGCAGTGACGCTATTGTGCTCCTCTGTGATGGATGGACAGACTGTGGCAGCTCAGTTGAAAGGGTCATGGCAAACAAGAGAATGCATGGGCCTTAAAGAAGGTGCCGAGGAAAAGGGGTTTCTTGCCGTTTGTTTGATTGTGAGTGGCAGGAGTCCGGAGGATGGGAGCTGTCTTAGCCATTGACATATGAGTTAACATTTGCCAACATTTGCCTCACCTTGTGAGCTACTTTTGCATTACAAAAATGTCAGCAAGCTACTTATACTTCAAAGAAACACGTGTAACTAGGCCTCTAGGACTGCCAAGATGATCATTCAATACAATAAAAGAAAATTACAGTAGTTTCTGGTTTATACTTTGCTATATTCACCTAAATATTTGGAGATGTTTTGATCAGAACAACAAAAATGCATCTAAAATTTTACTTTTAAAGCGTATGTAGAAATATAGAAAGCCTTTGGCAAGCTACTTGGAAAGGGATGGCGAGCTGCCGGTAGCTCCCAAGCTACTGGCTGGAGATCCCTGTATGCATATATACTTTTAAAAGCGGGAACATTTTAAATTGGAGTTGTGTGTGTTTTTTGAATCCATTAGGAATGTGCAAAACAACTTTATCTTTCAGGGGTCAGATAATACCAGATCACACTGTCAGAGGGTTTTGACATACGTTTTGGTTAGACAGTCCAATTATGGCTTTCTGTAGAGGCATTGGGAAGACTCCTTCAAGGATCGCCTAGAGTTACTTTACTCAAGTAGCTCCTATAGTTCACCTAAGTCACTCTATTATATTCCTGTCACTTGAGATGATTGATGAGGTTATTACCAATGGACACAGCTCTGAACACAAAGTGTGCCCCTCCTCTTAAATGAAGTACTAGAATCACAGCCTAAAACAAAATTGCATGGTAACTTAGATGTAAAAAGTTCCATTTTAGTCTTAATTTAGCATTTTTTCAAGTTGACAAATTGCTTTCAAATTTGGTTTACATTTATGGAACGCACTGTGACGAAATCATTTTGTTATTGCAATATCCAAGACAATTTTGTTCCTCTCAAATCGTGCAGGTCTAATACAGCGTGTACATATTTGTGTCTACTACAAGCACACGCCTGCGTTTGACAGCGAGACCGAAGAAGGCTGTCATTACGAGAGAATGCGTAAAATTACATATCAAAGTTCGCTCGCTGACACGGAGCAGACAGTTTATGGACATGTGTAGAAGTGTAGGCTGAACACTGCGGGGTGTAATGGGAGTTTTGTCTGTCTGTTACAGGCGCAGAGTCTCTCAACAGGAACAGCTTCAGCTTCAGCGACGAAAGACTCAACTCACCCACGGGGCTCTCCTCCAACCCCACCTCGCCGACTCTTATGTCGCCAAAACGTATGTTGCAAAAGTACAACACATTTAACTTAACTTTTTTTGATAGCTAACCAGTTCTGCTTCTCCACTGTAGCCAAACTTGGGGACACTAAAGAACTGGAGGACTTCATCGCAGACCTTGACAGGACATTAGAAAGTAAGTGTCTAGCCCTTATTGTTCCAAGTCCATTTGTCCCTGCCATCCACCACCGATACGAGCTGCTACTGAATACTATCGTTTACAAGGGATTCTGGGTCGTGCTTAGTGAAAATTACTGATTTGAATGTGTTATCAAAGAAGTTCTCTCCCGAAGTGTCACTGGGTTAGAGCATCAACAAAAGTCAATCTGGTCAATCTTACGGTATGTGATAATAATGCAATAGGAGGATATCTTGACCAGAACTGGGATCTTGGGTTCAATCAGAAGAATGTTGAACTATATATACTTTACACTGCAAAAACTGATCTTTTAAATTGGTATTTTTGCACTTAAATTAAGAAAAGGCATATCATTTCAAGTAAATTTAGATTTATTATCAAATTCTTAGTGTAAGAAGTTGTTTTTTTTCTTTATATTAGTGCAGAAATCCTTGTTCCATTGGCAGATCATTTTACTGGGCAAGTCGAAATGAATCAGAATAAGGTAAAATTTTCTGAAATCAAGCAAATCTACGTTATCAAGAGATGACTTTCTGCAGTGTACTATGGGGGTCATTTATCAAGACAGGTGCTAAAGAGCGGGTGCAAATTGAAAAATAAAATATGCACCAAATGTAACTTTTGAAATCATGCTTGTTACAGTATTAGGGCCACAAATGTGATATGTAAATGAGAGGATTCTACATGAGTGGACCCCCTATGCCAGTAGTTCCCAACCTTTTTGTCTTGCGTACCCCTTGGAGCTTTTTTAATACTCCAAGTACCCCCTGCCTCGATGGTTTCGATGACTAGTTTGAAAGTGAATGACTAAAACTCCTATTTATCAGCAAAAAGGCTACTGAACATTCTCAAACTGTCCCTCTTTACAGTTAAATGTTTTAAATAGCTTTGAACATAATTATCAAAAATACATTTCAGTTTTCTCTTATTTCGTATCTGAAATTATTCCAAGTACCCCCTTCTAGCTCTGTACCCCTGGTTGGGAAACACTGCCCTATGCTATTATGTATATGTTATGTAGAGAACTTGACATTATCCTTCCAGGTTTTGCAATAACTAAACAGACATTTGAATATACTGTGCACCCATTTTCAAAACAGCAGATAATTTATTTAGCATATTCCAGGCCTCATCATAAACACGGCTAATGAATATTAGTAATTACTTGAACTGTCCCTCTATAAACCATTGGTGAGTCTGAAAGTGCGTGAGAGTATGAGGAATGTAGCAAACTGTACATGTCAGAAATGGAAGTTCAAATGTTTCCATGTTTTTCTGTTTTTCTTCTCGCTCCCTGCCCTGTTATGTGTTTTCCCTTCTATGTTCACTCAATGATCGTCTTTCAGTCCCGTTCTGTGTAAAACGCCAGACAGTGAATGGGCCAGTCAGGCAGGCAGTCGGCCAGGCCCCGTCAGTCCCCTAGAAAGAGGCGTTTATTAGGGCCACCAGTGTTTACGATGTCGCCCTCTGCGGAGGCCAGTCTTTCTGAGAATAGACCCGGCAACCCAGGAGCCGACAAGTCCTGCTCTAACCAGCTCTGTCTGTCCCTGTCCTTTTTTTAGGCATGTGACACCCAAGGCAACAATCAAAAGTGAAACATGAGGGAGGAAGTGGACATCAGTACCAAGGGTTGAAGCACACATCTGGAAACCACCCGACAGGAAGCAGCTGGATGGCACGGCAGCTGCCACCGGACAGTCTCCATGCCGAGTTTAGTTGCCATTTTCCTAAAATTAGTCCTCTGCACACGCCAGACCACCTGAGGAGCGAGGGCAGAAGATGAGTTGAAATTAGCATGGAAGAAAAAACATGGACAATGGTGTGTGAGGGCTGGACTCCTTCGACTGGACAATATATGAACTTTTTATCAGAGTCACTGGATTATTATAACATACACTCCCTCATCCAAAACTTGACCTGGAAGATTATTTAAAATGGCTTTTATATTAGAAATATATTTGTAATTTTATAGTGTTACATATTTGTAAAAACAGTTTTTTTGTTAAATCTATTTTTGTATCTCGTGTAAATAATTATTGTTTGAGATTATATTTGCCTTGACATTAACAGAAGTCCTTACGTCACATGTAATGTCTGAATGACCTAAGAGCTTAAACTCCTCTGGAAATAACTGGAATGCAAATATATTTAATACAGATAATGTTTACGTCATTATTAAAATGTAAAGGAAATGCTTTATTAAAACCTGTCTGGTCTTTTAATAACAGGATCACAAACCAGATACACACTACAGGCATATATTGCACCAGCTTCTACAAAGAACCCCTCTCTCTTTCTCCACTCAATATTTCTATATTACTCCAAAAATAATAAAATAAATGACTTCCCCCGTCGGCCACCCAGGATGTGGCTGATTGAATGAAATGGAAGGGTGTCTGAAGAAAAGAAAGAAAAGAAAAGTAGTTTTGCGGATGATTGGATGTAGTGAAAGGAACAGCCAAATTGGACTTTATAGAATACACATCCTCTTGTGCTTGACCCTGGGGTCAAGGTCCCATTAAGGCCACAGCTGTGGAAGCAGCGGAGCTGGGACCTCCCAACTTATAGCCACTGAATTACTTTCTTTGACTTCTCAAGATAATTAAATATCTTCCATAACCGTAAGTGAAGTAAAAAATACCATGAGCACTGACACTGCCCGATGCTCTGTACTTGATACCACAGAGCCACATATCCTGTACCTTCTTTCTAAGAATGTAAGGTCATACAGGCCTATACAACAAAGTGATCTTCTGACGTAAATAGACGTAAATACTCATCTCCACCTCCTGTGCTCATTAATCAAACCACTCAACAAAGCAGTCACTTATGTAACTCCTGCCGAGACGGAGTCTATTTGCAGAGGTTCGACCCTGGGCCGCTCTGTGGCAGGTGTGGCCCAACTAGTCTAATGTCAGATGTACTTCGCAATCAGCTGACCACCAGAGGCCAATGGTCAGGACAGCTTCTACTGTCTGGGTGCTTCATACAGAATGTTCACAGGTGCATCATGAACCGTAACATTATGTAATTCATTACAGCTGTTTTGTAACATATGATCTATAATATAACTAAGAATTAATAGTGAAGAAGATGAATCCAAAATGTTCATATGTTTGTTTAAACTTTCACTTACATGCTCTACTTAGCTCATGGAGACAAAGAATTACAGAATTGTGCAGTACAATAGTTGTGATTTTCAGAGTTAGTATATTTCTATGTGACACAATAGATGTGTGTTGATATGTTGGCAGGAAGTGGGCACAAAGACACCAGCCATTATGTTTCTTCAGTACAGTTGGCAACCCTCACTACATACACCAATAATGGGGCTGGTTTTAGACGTCCTGCCTGTGGCGGGCAGCTGGCACTGACCTGGAGCCCATGTTGACACAACACATGATCGCTGCCCTCTTGTTTAAAACAACCGCCCACTTGGCAGCACTGGGCATCTTTGGCACTGCAGCTCTGTACAGTAGGAGGGTTGTCCTTGGCAGCAGCAGTCGGTGTGCATACTCGAAGTGTGGGAAAATGTCAGTGGAACTGAGAAAAGCATACAATATAATAAAAGTTAACAAAAACGGACAATACACAGCATATACTTTTCTAAATTCATGCCTTTTAAAATCCTGATGCCTTCCCAATGGGAGGTCCCACACTGCCCCCGTGGTCACTCTATGAATAGGTTGGGCAGAGACTCACAGATGTGTATCCACATCACAAAATGACTGAAATATACACAGGCAAACATCAGGTTCAGCCTCCAGTGCTGTGCTCTTCTCATCACTGAGGCCCAGATGCTCCACGCAACTCAAGAGCAGAGACATGATCAAATAAAATATAAAGTCAAGTTGTTTGATATTATCGATACAACTGACACAAACTGACTACTTGTATAATATATTCTCAGGCATAGACATTTTTTTATATCAGTTTGACGATCTCCTGATAATGGTGCTCTGACCATTTGTGTAATTTTTAGATAAACGGTTATGCTATACAACATGTGTCATTGCCATAGCAGGTTACAGGGGGATCCCTCCCTATTTGTCTAGCCCTTCTGACTAAGACTTGAATGCTACTTGTGTGATGGTATTTTTCCCCAATAACTGTCAGGGGGATGAGCTCACTCTCCCACAGCAGACAGATGCTGAACACTGGCTCGGAGTCCAGCGTTGGCCTTTGGGAAGTCTGAACAATGTGTGTGGGTGTGCTGAGCTGACAGAGAACTCGATTTACTGCCCAGGAAAGATGAGCAGCAGGTGTTAGATGGCTTTCTAAGCACTGCATCTGTAAGGAAGACATGGCACCTCTTTGCATTGACTGGCCAAATGTGATAGCTGGGTTGAATATTACAGCTTTACAAAAGATAATAGCAAAATACAAGCAATTAATGACAGTACAGACGATATTAAAACAACCCGGACTTGAATAGTCACTAACATATAAAGCCAGTACTTTTTCTTTGATTACATGTTGGGTCTCCCTGTATCATGAGTCATTGATATCATCTGCCACCAATATTGTCACATGTCTAAAAACTTTCTTTAGAATATGTTATGTTGAAATATGGTGTAATTTAGTTGTGCAAAGCAAAAACACGGGGAAAAAGCTGCTGACTCTGTGGCAAACAGACAGTGAGTCAGAGCCTCTGGTCATTTAGGATTAGATCACTGTTACAATGTCTTTCCACACAATGTAAGTCAGCTATGAACAAAGGCCAAATATGGGATTTTTCTTTTCCATAATTCCTTTGTGTTTTAAGTTGACTCCAGATGGCAAGTAGATGCCACTGATTATTTCACATCTGTTGTATCTCGTCATCCCAAAACAAAACCATATAAGCCTACTTTCAAAAATCCGGCTCCAGAACAAACAGACTGAGGGAGCATTAGTGTTTCACAGGGGTGCGAATAGATAAACCTTGTCATTAAATTGTGATGCCACTAAAACTGAGGGTGCAAACCTTATTAGGGTGCACCCCTGTAGATCCTCTACAGGGGTCAAACTAGGCAAACTAGGCATCATCAATCCTTCAGCACGAGATATCAATTTTCAGTGAGTGATGCATTTTGTTCTCTCCTAATTCCCAATAGCTCCCACTGCAGTGCTACAAAGGAGTCTGTCTTCTCTCAATGGACTTCACTGTTGTTCACACTTTCTTTTGCCAAGTGCTGGACAAAGCTGACAGGACATTACAGAGGTGGGATCTGACAAGGAATCCCATGTTTCAAAAATACTTGACCCAGACTTCAAAAGGACACGGTGAGAGCATGCCAATACATTTTAAGATTGATTTCTTCTTCTGATCCCTCCGCAAGTCGGCCATCGCTGACTTTTACAATATCTTGTACATCTAGACAGCAACAAGTTTGGGATTGCTTTTCTCTGTCAATCACTGCTAAGTCGTAGAGAAGAGTGTTCAGATTGAGCTTCAGGCAAACACAGCGAAACCTCTGATTAAGGTCGTCTTTAGGCCTGAATGGACTTTACAAGGAAACTGCTTTTAATCAAAGTCTCATCTTACTCATCTCATCTGAACAATAAAGTCTTCAACTTCTTTAACCTAATGTTAGAAGGGCCTCTGGCTCATAAACGTTCAATCTCACGGAAAAATACAGTCGTTGTGCCTTTGAGCAAGACACTCCACTCATCTCACCTATATGTATACATATGTGTGACTGGTGGGGTTTGGGAGACAATAGACCAGGGGTGCGCAAAGTTTTTTCAATGAAGAGCCAAAATAGGCTATGGAGGGCCAAAATTAGCGGACGAAGGGCCAAATGCAATACTGTTTTGCATAGAAATATGAAATGCAAATAGATCTATGATTTAATATCCTTTAGTTACGATGCTATTGAGTAGTGTTGTTTTGGTGTCTTTAGTAACCATTGGCATTCTATTCAGTCATAAATTAATCAAAATAGTCTTACAAATCTAAGCACCATCTTGAGGGCTAAATGAAACCCCATGGAGGGTCAAATTTGTTGGCTCCCCTGCAATAGACGGATTGAAGCAATTCATCCATTAATCTTTACCCCTGAGCGAAATGTGAGAAATGACTGAATATGACTAAAAGCATTACTATTGCTCTTGTTAGAGCTACTATACACCTCTATGTAAAAAGGTAAATTATTGGAGTGTATTGCAATCTTAAACAAGCTTATGACTCATGGATTATAAAGTGTTAAAAATAATTAATGAAGTAATTCTGACTGTAATATGGTGCGGGACAAAAAATAATACCAGGTTCAACTTCTACATGTAAACTGTTGTAGACTGGGACTTCCCATCAGTGTCATGAACAGTTTAAGAAAGTGGTGCTATTGCCCACAGCACTGACGTCATCACTTAACATTCAGAGTGATGGCTCTGACCGTCTCCTGAAGGCACATGTTTTATCTCAGAGCAGTTCCATCTTTCGCCTCAAAGCCAAATCAGCTGTAATTACTGCTGTGCTCCGCTGGGTCAGGCTTAGGCCCGACGTCAGGGGACAAAGTCCTCTGTTCTTGCACTGATACTGAGCAGTTGTTACCGAGGTCAAAACTATTTTCATAATTTTTCTGTTTTCAGTGCCTGTGTCTGTACACGTTCAGATTTTTAGACTTTATTAGACATAATTGGCTAATGGTTAGGACTTTATTAAATTCTTCTGATATTTTACCTTTCAAATGCACTGCAAAAAGGCATATCTTAGTAAGTTAAGTAATCTAGAAATGAGTAAAATTTTCCTGAAATAAGTACATTTGTCCTTTGAGAAACTAATTTCAAGATGCTTGTCCATGGGGCAAGATTTTTACACTAAAATTAAGAAAAACAGCCTTAACACACTCAAAATTAAATAAAAATAAGATTGTTATTGGTGTTTTGCCTAATTCAAGTGTAAAAAACTTACCCCACAAGTATCTTGAAATTAGTTTCTCAAACCAAGGACAAATGTACTTATTTCAAGAAAATTTAACTACTTTCTAGATTACTTAACTTACTAAGAAATTAGTTTTTGCAGTGTGTTCAGTCATTTATGGGTAAAAGACATTAGACAACAGGCAATTATTTTTATTTAATAGGAACAGTGCAGCCAGTTTCCATCTGTAATCACTATAGGCAGGTGATGCATATAAAACACAAAACAAAGTATAACAACAAGCAGTGACAATGACACTTAAACACTAAAAATATGCACAGGCCTGGTTTTCCTTTCGCCTCTGTTTTAGATGTGAGCAGCAATAAGCAGCTTTAAACGAACAGGGCCTTGTTCCGAGGCATTTCCTGCTGATGGAGGTAATTAGCTCCATCAAGATCCAGACGCAGAAATAACCAACTAATTCTTCATGCGATTGTCAAAATGAATTTATGAGACTGTCTACTGTTACAAAATCCAATTATCAGGATTATTAAATCATGGAAAGTCCGTCATTCTGTGTATAAATTTAGCAAGAGGAACAGAAGCATACTGACTAATGATTTCCATTGATACTTCCAGTTTAGAAAGAGAAGGGAAGAGATCTGTGTGACCAACAAAACCTGGGCAACAAAACTAAACAAAAATAACTCTCTTTATCAGCAGCTATAGAAACACAACATTCATCATCATTATGTCCATTACCAGCCTTCTCTCCTTCAGGCTGTTGTCAGAATAAGCCATTACTGAGACACTGTCTACCGGACTCTCCCTGACTGAGGTCAAACACCACCCATGTCTGAGCTGAAAAATCACATGGATTAATGCTACAATAATTATGCTTCTAAGATCTGTAATGGAATGAATGCATTGCTTTCAGAGATAAACCTTACCTGGGACTTAAATTACACACGCAAAATGAAATAATACCTTTAATATAATATTCTACATTACATTTTGCAGTGTCTTGAGTAAATCTTTTGCAGTGTCTTGAGTAAATCTATACAAACTCAATGCCAAGGAGAAATGGAGAGAGAAGAAAACAGCAGGAAAGGGTCTTGGTGTGTCTGTGAGCGAGAGGCAGGAAGGAAAGAGTGACGATCAGAGAAATCTGCAAAACAAATCAGTCCGGGCCCAAGTGTGCGCAAGGAAAACACAACTGCAGTCACCACAACAACAGTGTTATAGCGCGGCTCTGCTGGACATGTGCGATTACATGAAGTGCCGCGTCAGCAAAAACTCCCATCCTCCACTGGGCCTCTCATGTGACTGTGAGCTGGCTGCGCCTCCCTGGAAGAGTCTCCGGAGCCACTTCAGGCCAAAGCTAACAACAGACTTGGCTGACTGTGCAGCAAGAAGAAGAAAAAACATGGATGTAACGCGGTAATGTGGGGGAAATACAGCCATTATCCAGCCAATGGTGCAAACACTGCAAAAAGTAATCTAGAAATGACTAGACGTGTCCTCGATTTGAGCAGGTAAGTAAATCTGTGAAGGGAACAAGTCTCTTTTTGCAGTGTAACAAGTCTGTGTTCTCTTTGTGCCAGTTCAAAGCCTAAACTACAAAACTAAGCCTAAGCGTGAACAATGTGGAATTAACTAATGTTTTGTGAATAAATAAATAAATAAATAAAACGTATCTGCTCAAATCAAAATGTTGATTTGAGCGGATAAGTAAACTTATCTGCCAATGGTGTAAGTATATTTGCACCTAAAACAAGGAATACCACCTTATTGGACCTAAAATAAGTTAAAATATCTTATTCCACATAAAATTAGCTAATAAATCCCATTTTTCTCGAAATAACAGGTGGAATCTTATTTCATTGGCAGATTGTTTAACTTGGCAAGACAGAATAACTCAAACTACCATCCATCCATCTTCTTCTACTTATCTGTTGTCGGGTCGCGGAGGCAGCAGTCCAAGTTGCCTGGATCACTTTGCACCAGTCCCTTATGGCTCCTCCTGCAGGTGGTGGATCCACGGGAGGCCGGCCCCACGATGCTCCTTCACCTCTGGGCGATGTAACCGGCCTTGATGGTCTCTCCTCATAAGGGGCTTCTGAACCGCTCTTGGTCTGACCCGTCACCAGGACTTGTTTGCCATGGGAGACCCTACAGGAGCACAAAGCCCATTCAGATTCATTCAAACCCCGCCACCACGATAAGTGGGCGGTTTGAGGAGGAGTACTCAAACTACTTAATTGTCGTAATTTGAACTCATTAAGATATATTTTTTGCAGTGAATGCACTAAAACTAAAGCTGTGTTGGATATACAAACTACTGCAATAGAAGACTATTTGACGTAGCAATGGAAAATTCATACAGAGCTTCAAGGAAGTTTAAAGCAGAGGCACAGCTACACTCTCTAAGACATGGGTAGGCAACGTCAGGCCCCGGGGCGAAATCCAGCCCTCGTGCATAGAACCTGTGGCCCCCAAGATGATTTTGGGAAATATTACTGCACAAATCAACAAAATATCTGTTAAAGTACTAAGTAAGAAAATACTGTCTATTTCTTTAAAATGGCAAGGCAAAACACTCCACACTAGATAAACTAATCTAAAAATCAGTAAACAATTTCGTGAAATAATATTTTAGCCTGATTTGCGCATGTATTTTTGCACTTGGAAGATATCTATCTCTTCAAGATATCTATTTTTTGCGGCGCAATTAGGTCGTTTATGATGAATAACACTGCTATTTGTGGAAAGGTGCTTTATTTTTGCATACAATTGGGAAGTTCGGCCCTTGGTGTTTTGACTATGAAGAAAATCAGCCCTCCTTCGAGTAAACTTGCCTACCCCTTCTCTAAGATCTGTAATGGAATGTATCCATTACTTTCAGAGATACACGTTACCTGGGACTTAAACAACACGCAAAATAATGAACATGAAATAACACTTTAATTAAAATTGGTTGTGTCGGTGTAAAATGCCCGCTTTACAAGGCAAAAGTGTTTGAATGGGCGCAGCATAGAGTTGTGAAATGTTGCTTGCAGGTGTATCCGCCAAATGCCGCTCTGCTCGACAAACGCGACTGGGGTCTCTCCCTCTGACCCATAAATCCCACAGCACTTACTAAAACCATGTATGTGCTAAAAATGGGAGACACACTACAAAAATGTTGTTCAGCCTAACGCCCTACAGTTGTTTTCCAAAGTGAACCAAATTCCGAGAAGCAGATAACACCAGGCCTATATCTAAAATAAATCAGACACTGGTATCGTACCATAATGTCAGTGTTTTTCTGTTGCTAACGGCGCCTGTGTTATCATGTCTATAGAGCTGCAGCCCACACTGACAAGACTCATCACATCTGCTTCAACTTTAAAGATGAAGAAAAGGAAGAGTACACAATGAATTTAAAAATGACTGTTCAATCAGTTCTTTAATCTTTATTCTGTTTTTATCTAAAATATTTGCCAACGTTCAGATGCATAAAATCTTCAGCCCCGATGGCCCCACAAGACGTTCACAGTTCTCAAACTAACCTGAGTTATTTAACAACCTGCTCCCTGGTTCACCTGGAAAACACTTGATGAGTGGAAACTTTAAGGGAACTTTTTCTGGCTGTTTCATGCGCCATACAAAGCTACAAAAGGCTCACGGTACAAGTATGGCGAAAGTTGCTGCTTACTCAAATAGTAGATCAGAATATGTTAACCTTATGTTTCTTTATTGGGTCCCAATAAAGAGATACATTCTGCAAACTTTTGGAACAGAAGTCAATCACATGACGCATGTGTTGCAACTTTAACCCCTATAACTGTGCATTGGGCACTTATAACTGGACAGTTTTTGATCAACAGATGTTGTTGTGGTAGTAGTCGAGAGAGCAATTAAGCGCGAAACTGCAAAAATATAAAACTGAGTGATAGCGATTTGAAACCTTTGCTGTATATTACTGACAAACACATGAGAAAAAAAATGTATTGCTAGTTTTCTGTAGCTTTCTGTTGATTTATGGTGATTTTCTGTGTAATAATTGCCACATTCCAGTGATTTTTGTTGCTACATTAGTTAGTTGCTATATTTGATGGGATATTTTCTTTAGTTTTTGAATAAGCATACTATTAGTGAATAATTCTGTAAAAAATCCAATATCTCCTTGTTTTTTGGGAGTTCAAAACTCTGTAAATTATATTAATAGATATTAAATACTGAAAAATCTCTCTGAACAATCCTTCAAAATATCGTTGCATACCCATATAGTTCTGTGGAGAAATGTTGAATCAGCAACAATTACACACAATTTTTTCAACTTGAAAGTTTATGTTAGGAGAGCAAACTGGCCCAAAGCCTGAAAATTGAAATGCAGTGTGTCGCCTTAAAATAACTTTTTTTTTACCCCGAAAAGCAACTTATACTTGTTTGCTTATATTTAAAAGGTATTTTAGGGCCCCAATTTCCCTGAGCCTTATGGCAGAACCTTTCCCTCTAACTGAAAGTGTCATAAGTACTGGGTAAACTCCTCCGACGTGCTGAAATACCCCAGTGTAATTTTCTGTTTACAGTGGTTAGTTTTTCAACAGGACGTGAGGCTTTCGGAGGCACTGCCCGTACATCTGTCCTGGGCCGTTTAGACTTGTCAGGTGCAGCGGCCGTAGATCTACTGTCTGTCAGCAGCGCACTTCATAAGGCGAGTTTCCATATTCAACACACAGCTCTATTAGGGTCCGACAGGACAGGAGTCGCTGAATGCCAACTGTGGGGGACTGTGTGGGCCAGGTCAAGGCATATGCATTTCAAGGCGAGACACTACAAGGGAGTAGGGGAAAAAATGTATAGTGATATCAATTTGAAACTTTTGCTGTATGTTACTGATATAAATATGAGAAAGAAATGCATTGTAAGTTTACTGTCATTTTATGTTTTTAAGGTTCAAGGTTTAAAGTTTCTTTATTAGTACCCGAAGGTAAATTTGTTTGCAGAAGGGAAAACAGCAGTCTGAACACATAAAATTACATAACAAGAAAAACAGTGTAAGCTACAAGGCGTACGCGATCTACAGACTTCCAAGAACTAAAAACAAAATCCCTATAGTAACAGGGGTCTGAAAATATATAAGGATAAGGCATTTTATGTGTAAAAATTGCCAAAATTGCCTATGTTTTCAGTTTGTTTTGTTTGTTTTTGGTTTATTTGGTTGGGACAGTGCGTGCACATGAAGAATGCATGTGAACACGCCACTCCGGATTGTAGCCTTGGGCTAATTTCCATCCGTTGTCCCACATTCGCACTCACAAACTCACTCTCATTGATCCTGGCCTATTGTACATGTTTTTAGTGGTAGGGGAAACCGGAGCACCTGGAGGAAACCTACGCAGACACGGGGAGAACATGCAAACTCCACACAGAAAGGCCGCACGGGCCGGGAATCGAACCCGGGACCTTCTTGCTGTGAGGCAAGAGCGCTATCCACTCTGCCACCGTGGCACGTCAGTGACGAAATCTAAATAATGGGATAGAGCCAGGTTTAAATTCAAGGTTTTATTTTGTTGATTTATTAGCTACAAAGATTTGTTCAGAGGGGATTTTGGATTTCTTGTTTAGTTTTTGAAGAAACTACTTATTAGTGAATATGTTACAGTATCTGTAAACAATTTAATTTAGCCTTGTTTTTTTACGGTAAAGAGGGCCTAAACGGGCGTCTCAGAGCCTTACTCCACCCACACCAAAAATTTGAAATCTGCCGTGAAACTGCCGTGTTCGCTAATCCAACTCCAACTGGCTACGGGGGAGGAGGGGAGGAGCCACAGTGATACCACAGCGTTAGAGAGAATGGTGAGGCGTGGCAGAGCTGATGACGTAAACTTCTACCAACAGCTCAACTTCCACTTTATCAGCTAACCGCAAAATTCAAATGGAATAGATCCACATTATAAGTTCAACCTCTAGAGGGCGTTAGCCACTCGGTTTTAGGCATAAAAGGACACTTTTCAGCAGGTTTGCACTAAAATGTCAAAATATTAACTGGAACATGTAGATAATACTATTACACACCCATTTAGACAGTTCATCAGCAAAAAAAAGCTGGTTTGGTGTTCTTTAACGTAATTAGGTCCGTTTATATGTTAAGAGAGCAAACTCTGAAAATCAGACGTTGCCTGCAGTGTCTCTTCTTAAAGGCAATTTCTGGTTTATCCTTAAGTGTAAATGGTCATACGGTCGCTAATTAACTATTTAGTTATGTGTGTTGCTCAATGTTGGAGAGTTGGTTGTTTCTTTCATTATTGGACAAAATTCCACAGAAAATGAATACTTAGTTCCTCATTCTGATTCTGACATAAAGAGCATTTAATACCTGATTGCCAATGACTAGTCAGGTGTTTAGTGCCTATAGGGTTTTCTTTCAGGTTAGCGCAATTTATAATTTATGACACATCATTTGCACACATTCCAAGCAAGGATACAGATACGACGATAAAAAAAACAATAAAAAGTGTTTCGCATCAATAGAGCAGACTATGGTGGCTCCAAATGGTCTAATTCAGGGGTCTCCAACCTTTTTTTACCCTGCAAGCTACTTTTTCATAACAGAAATGGCAGCTCATGCTTCAAAGAAAAACTTCTTGGACGACCATGATGAGAAAATAACTGTAGTTTCCGCTTTATACTGTGCTTTATTCGTCTAAATGTTTGGAGAGGTTTTGTTCAGAACAAAAATAATGCATCAAAAATGTGATTTTTTTTTTTTTCTAATACAGTTTATTAGCTTTTTAAATTTAGTTTATGGTCCTATTTCAGTTTTATTACTACTGTTTGCAAACCCTTTTCTCTTCTTGATGGCACATTTCCTGACTTTTTGCACCCCCCTGTGTGATCCTGTCCCTGTTGTAACAAGTACATTTCTCCATTGTGAGATATAAAGAACTATCTTATCTTATCGTATAATGTCCCGAGCTACTGGTTGGAGATTCCGGGTCTAATTTTCTCCCACATAGTCTAAAAATAAGACGTAGGAATGGAAAATTATAATTATAATAATCCACAAGAACTGTACAAATATAAAATTGAGACAATTGACATTATTACTCCAAATAATGGTAAACAAAAAAATATTTTAATGGGATCACGGGGGCGCTGTAGTCTAAGCAGCATTCTGTGGGAAACATTGAAATGTATGTTTACTTTTTGTGTAAAATATTAGTTTAGTAATTACTAATTAATGGAGAAAAATGACTTGTAAACCAAACATGCTTCCGATTTTCCATTTTCGATATGGAGTGAGACAGCCCAATAACTTGGAAGAATGCCAATTATGTTGCAGGATTCTGATCATGCGGGCATGAGCTAAATATGCAGCAGACTCCGGTCTCTGGCTCACATGTTTTCTCCCACTCGTAAAGTCACACATGTTATACATATGCTTGAGGAGGGTTTTACATCTACCAACCACATCTCCAAATAAACACTGTCAAAAAAGACACATTCCAGCGAACTGCGGGCACAAATCTTCGCACTGGGAGGAAGCGTCAGCTCCAAATCAATCAGGGCCTTGTTTACACTGGGACAATCTCTTTGGTGCACTAGTTCTTCCCATTGGCTTGAAGTGATCAATTACAGTGAGTAATGGGTCATTCTGGGTCAGAGGGCTGGAGTGATGGCCTTGAGTCAACACGTGAGAGTCATCTGTAAATCTATGAAAATGTATTGAATGTCTGGGTGAGCTGTTGTGTTCACACTGGAGGCAAAAGTGAAACAACTGACCAGGAAGAATTGACCCACTGACAATTGTGATACATGTTGTCATCTCTGTTCATAGCATGGAAGATGGTGAAATGCAGGAAGAGACATTCAGCAAAGGCCAGGGCTCAAGGCCCACAACGCCAAGGAGAGGTTTAAGTCTGAGCACTGTATTAAAGATGAACAAGAAAACAAACTTACTACGCTACCATCTTCTCATTGTACATAATACTACTAGCATTGTAGGCAAAGGTTCTTAGGTCTTCATCCGTACTCTGTAGTTGAAGTGTAGGACGTTTCACTCTTCATGCAAAGAGCTTCGTCAGCACTGAGCAAAGTGGATCCGCCAGTGGATCTTATAAAGACCAGTAGGAGGAGTTTATCTGCAAGTTCCACCTCTTTTTGTTCTAAAGGTTAGAGAAAAACACTTTTGTTTTCAGTCTCAGTCTCAACGACCCTACTCACACCTAATGACTGCCTAATACCTTCCTATTGTCTTGCTCTCACCTTTCTATAGTCCTGCCCCGGACTCTGGCCCAGCCTCATTAGCATGACAGAGGTCTGGTTTTGGGCGAAGAATGCTGCTATAAACAGAGGCTAAATTAAAGCCTCCATTCATGTTCATGGAGGGGCTCTTTCTTTCTTTACAAAAATAATTTACTAAGCGTTTGCACACGTGTACATACTAAATACTCATTAATATTTCTGGGTGAAATTTTCATTTTCTACACAATTCTGACCAGACAGCCAAAAATTAAAATTCAATATTCATTTAAAAAACTTTATTACAGTGCAAGACCAACATATTGGCTCCCTGAAAATCATGATTCACAACCTGTGGTCGTAGCAGGTCAGTTTTGGTCGCCCTGCAACGATAACGATCACTTTGTCGTGCAACGTTTAACATCAAGCGATGTACCCCCACAGGCTAAACCAAACAGAGAATCCACCCAATCACTGTGCTGGATTGCTGAATTTAAATGATGATAACAAGTTTAATACCTAATAACACACAAACAGTTAAAAAATAAGCACAGGAAGAGCCAAAATTTTGTTTAACATTAGACACTTTTATTTTAGTTTAAAATGAGTTCTAACCTGTATCATGGACGTCACTGTCAGTAAACCCAAAATCTTTGGCCCAACATACTAGCCCCAGGCACCCTTCAAAATGAAGACGAAAGTTATACGTTTTCTGCTTTGATTGTGTAGTATTTAGGCAGTGTCAAAGTAAAACAGTCTCACGTTACAACACATACTTTCTGTTAAATGAAGCCTGCCAGTACAGTATGGTCAATTACCAAGAACCCAAACCTGAAACTGAAGTCATCACCACAGGCCACATGAAATATAACTTTTATCAGTTTTAAATGCACAAAAGGCACTATTAGAAGGAGGAAAAAATGGAATAATTGTGTAGAAAATGAAAATTTCATCCATCTGCTTTATGCAACTAACAAGATTAGAGACTTCATTCATCTCACTATGGAAAAATTCACTTGGAAGATCACCGTTTCTAATGATAAATCAGATGCAACACGCTATGAGATCAGTTACTTGCGATTTAGCACCCAACTTAGTAAATCCATCGGTCGTGGGGCAGCAGTCCAAGCTGCCCTGATCACACTCCACCAGTCCCTTATGGCTCCTCCTGCAGGTGGTGGGTCCGCGGGAGGACGGCCCCATGACAGTCCTTCACCTCTGGGTGACGTAACGGCCTTCATGGTCTCATCATAAGGAGGATGTTTGTGTACCTGCCTCCAATAACAACATAGAACATTTGCAAAAAGCAAATCACACAGCAAATCACACAGTAAGCTATGTTAAATACAGGAAAATGCCGAAGGGAAAATCATTTTTCAAATAACTTGCAAGAGAAACTCTAGAGCTCCATTGTAAGTCCAGTGGAGTATA
>OMNZ01109673.1:0-12176 GCA_900303255.1 Lesueurigobius sanzi | reverse complement strand
AATTGGACACTAAAATCTCTCTCCTTCCTCTCTCCTTCCCCTTTCTCTGTCTCTTTCCTTCCTCTCTCTCTGTCTCTTTCCTCTCTCTCTCCTTCCCCTTTCTCTGTCTCTTTCCTTCCTCTCTCTTTCCTCTCTTTCTCCTTCCCCTTTCTCTGTCTCTTTCCTTCCTCTCTCTCTTTCCTCTCTCTCTCCTTCCTCTCATCCCTTTCCTTCTTCTCGATCTCTCCTTCCCCTCTCTCTGTCTCTTTTCTTCCCCAGGACCCAAATTGGGCCTGTTGGGGTTTAAGAGGTTAAGCCCTAGGCCTTTTTCTCCAAAAATCATGTCTTTACATCCTAGGTGCACATGGCTAATCTTGGTGTCCACACATTTGGTAGATCTTAAAGAGGACGATGGAAGTGAAATAAAAATAAATGATGTTGTTTGATAATAAAATGAGGTTGCCACACACATTTTTCCGCAAAAAGGCCTTTTTCCTCCCTGTGGTGGAGCAAATAACAACAGAAATGGATAATCCCACATCAGCTGTCACTAATTTGCAACTTTGGAATATTTTTCTGCGTAAAACACGTAGGTCAGTAACTGTGTCTGAAAAAAAAGTCCCCATTTTCGGGGACTCTAGGTCTTAAGAGGTTAACTCCGTGGACAGACCTGGCCGAAAACTCGTTTTGAGGGAAGGATATCAACAGCGCACAACAAAATGGAGGCTTACGATTGTCTATGGTGTGAACCGGCAACAAAACATAGCCGTATAATGAACTTTTCATGCTATAAAATCAAACTTTGATGACTCACGACTCCACACGATTTTACTTTATGGAAAATACAACAAAAAATATCCTTTTTCTGTGGACTATTTTGGACAAATTGAATGGAGCAAAGCTTGGATTATAGGCTGTTGGACCCCGAAGGAACCGGCTATAGTAAGATAAAAATATTATAAATTACAAAAAGCTCACAAATTACATCTTATTGTTTTCTTGGGTGGATAGTTTGCTTGGATTAGAGGCTGTGGTCGTCTTATTCGAGGTGTTTTGCGTTCATAGAGGTTAAAACATGCTGGGGTTAATATACATTTGAATGGTCAATATTGGTCGTACAAAAATGATGCGACCCACTTTTGGCTCCCAACCCACCAGTTGAGAACCACAGGTTTACAACACCTCATACTGTTTTAAATTCTACACAGAGCAGTGGCATTTGAGTTTTGATTGATGGCTGTGAGTGAATGTTGTGAATGAACTCACCACGGTGCAGCACAGAGGCCAGAACCACCACATCAGAGCAAGAGCCACGAGGAGGAAGAGGACGAGGAAGACGATCCCCACCACCAGACCGTCCGACTGCAGCAGGACAGAGCAGGGCTCACAGGATTAGAAAAACAATCAAATGTAGGAAATATTGTACTAAAATATTGACTTTAATGCATTATTATCTATTTTCATGTTAATATTTGATGCAAAATAAAATTGTGGCTTTCAATTGACATAAACAATTGTGTTTTTTGCTATAGCACTTACGCAGGTGGAGGCCGTGATGGTGTGAGCGCTGGAGATGAAGGACTTCCCGTTGTTCAGACTGATCAAAACGTCCATCGTCCTGGAAGAAAAACAACACAGATGTTTTCAAGATGCATGACCCGAATTTTCTTCCGACTTTTCAAACCTTTAAAGTCAGTGTTGGTGAGAAAAATCCCTAAGCTGCTGCCCAAAACTCGTTTCTATCTCTCACAGACTCTCCCACATGTCCCAAAATGCTCACGTGCGTTAATTCAGGGTAACTCCAGGTTTTTGAATGTCACTGCTGTGAAAGGGAAGGCTCCCGCTCCTGTTTAACACTCCCACTATTCACTTCCTCGTCTGTCATGGCGCTCCCACGTGATCAAGTGACGTACGTACATGCAACGGGTCAGAAAACGTTGGAGAAACATGGAGAAACGTTGAATCAGTGAATTATTACACTCCTTATTGTAAAGATTAGGTCATTTATTTGTTTCCGGGTGAAAGGATATTTGTTAAAAGAAAAAACTGGACCAAAACCTGAAAAATATTGTTTTGCTGCAGTGTCTCCCCTTAAGAAACTCAAAATTTTGTGATATACTGTAGACCAGTGGTTCCCAACCTTTTTTGTCTTGCGTACCCCTTGGGCCTTTTATTTATGCTCCAAGTACCCCCTTCCTTGATGGTTTTGGTGATTAGTTTGAAAGTGAATGACTAAAATGGCTATTTATCAGTAAAAAGGCTACTAAATATTCTCAAACTCTGACTCTTTGCAGTTAGATGTTTAAAATAGCTTTTCTTTGAACGTAATAATCAAAAATACAATTCAATTTGATCTTCCTTTGTATCTGAAATTATTCCAAGTACCCCCTTCTAAGCACTCGCGTACCCCCAAGGGTCCCTGTACCCCTGGTTGGGAAACACTGCTGTAGACAATAAATCTGATACACAACGCATCTGAGGAAAAGCTGATGAAAAGCGCTTTCCTTTTTTTTTCTTTTTCATTTTCCATTTGCAGATGGAGAGAGAGAGAGAAAAAGGGGAGTCTGGTTTGACAGAGGCCGAAAAACCAGGTGCAATTAAATCCTAATGATGAAGGGCAGAGCAATCTCCATATGTCCCACTCTTCTGATCCAATTAGCCAGGAATTAAGCACCGAACGGACAGGCAATAAAGTTCAGGCATTCATCTGGTGTGGGGCACAGTACCATGGGATTCATCGGGATAAACTGACTATTGAAATAACTAGTCAATAGGTTCATGTGACAACATTCTTAAGACCCTATAGTTTAAAATTGAGGTGGTAACTATGGTAAGTAAGTTGGGCATGACACATACACTAAGTGCCCAGACAAAGCTCTTATTTAAGAGCAGACACTGTAGCAAAACTCTTTCTTTTTTTTTTCAATTTTCAGGTTTTGGGCCAGCTTGATCTCTGAACATATAAACTCTCACCTGGACAATAATCAAATGGCCTAATCTTTACATCAAGGAGTGTAATTATTGACTGTAATTATTCAACATTTCTCCATAGAACTATATGAGAAATTCTAACTTCAATGATTCAATTTTTCTCACGTTGCGGTGACAACATTCCACTTTAGTAGGTCCTTAACAATATCTTGAAAGTTAGTTCAGAGGGAATTTTCAATGTTTAATTCCTAGCCTGATTTAATGATATTTGAAGAAAGATTTATTCACGAATACTGTAATTTCTGCCCTATTGAGCGCACCTGAATATAAGCCGCAGGCGTCCACACTGAAGATACCACTGCGCAAACACACACTTCTCAGACTATTACATTCACTCAACAATAAACACTCACCTCTCAGACTATTACATTCACTCAACAATAAACACACACCTCTCAGACTATTACATTCACTCAACAATAAACACACACCTCTCAGACTATTACTTTCGTTTTCCTGACAGATACTGCAGTTTCACTAGATCGTTTCTCAGCCTACGTCAGCAGTGACGTGACTGTTCTAGCTGGAAACAGAGAGCAGTACAGCCACAAGCTCTTAGGTTAGCTTGTCTTAGTATTTGCGTCAAATCATTTAGTGAGATTTTAACGCCAGACTCCTTGGCTCTTACTTGTACCGCTATTGAAATGTGAATGTATTTTGGAAATTGTAAAATACAGACCACATAATAGGGATTTTGGTAAACATATGACCAAAATCACCAAAGTTCCTGGATGAGACTTTCGTAAGCCTGCAAAGTAAAGTGTGGCAAAACCCCACAGGGAGTTGACTCACTCCCTGACAGTCCAAGCACTACACTTGTTTTTAATGAAAAAAATAATAAAAACATACAATAGGGAATGCAGTGGCCAAATGATCGGAGGACTTAACTGGGATATTTCTTTAAAGGTCCAAATACAACATCCCTAATTAATACTTTAAAAAAAAAACCTGCTATTGCGACTGGCTATGATTGACCTGGGGTCTGTGCGTGAAACTCTGACTATAAAACTGCGGATGAACGTAACGCAAACTTCTGTAGCACATTTCTTTTCGGATTTATAAATATCCGCACACCTGACCGCAAGAAATGTGCGCACAGGACTCCTCCTCAGGCCACGCCCTCTGCACACCTCCATTTCCCCATAAAAGGTCAATGCAAAGTGGCTTATGAATGACATTTACTAAACAATGAGAGGGTTTTACCGAGCGCAGGGGACAGAGAGGGAGGGGCCACACTACAGCAGCTGAGACTGGCTTTTTCTTTTTCTGTTTCTCTGATCACGTATTGCACCGTGGACTGTCCCGTCAATAAAACATTTGGGAAGATACACCTAGCCTCCTACGAGAAGAAGATACTTAAACAAGAACCTTATTAACCTCTTAAGTCCTGCTGTGTATACATATCCTCTGGAAGGCTTTAACATGTAAAATGTCTAAAATGTTCATATTGCTCTCAAATAATATGAATGTCTATGGGGATACTGTAGACGTGAACATTTTCAAGAAAATCATAGTGGGCCTGAGTAATTGAGGTTGAAAGACAGAAAATATGAATTCCGCCTAAAAAAAAAACACACATTACAGCAGGTCAGCAGCTTGTTTACATTGTAAAGAAGCAAATAAAACATCATAAATAGTAACTACAGCTAATTATTGATTTTTTTTTACCAACTGTTTATCTCTGTAACAATAAATAATTGAAAAGTTATTGAGGTTTCGATTTAAAATAGTCTAGGCGGAATCCCATTGTAATAAATAGGGCACAATTTGGCACTTTTTGGCCCAAAAAATTCAAATTTGTAATTGGTAATTGAAAATTTTGGATCCTATTTTCATATTTGGTCATAAAATACAGTTTTTCCAAGAAAAAAAAAATGCACTTTTTAAAAAATAGATTAAAATAAACAAGGATTGTCTCTAAAAGTGGCAAGTCCCCAAAAATGAGGACTCTAGGGCTTAAGAGGTTAAGAGGCTGATTGGGTTTTTATTCACCAAGGAGCAAGGTTAGGCTTGTAATGTCACGAACTATGCAATCGCCCAAATTCTATTGTTCGCACGCTGTAGGTGCAGGCGGACGTTGCCGTGGTTTGGTCAGACTCAGACGACTCCATTTATTGCTCTGAGGAGGGACTACTCCAAAGAACAGCATTAGACCTGACTGACAGCATTGGACTTGACTGTTTAGTGTCAGACTGACTGAGCCAGTGTCGATGCGCACACGTGCACGGGTATGAGCGTGCATGAGTGTGCCCGTCTATGTGCGTTATTGATGAGCAGCTGCGCTTTGTATATACATGTATGTATGTATAAATACGAACAAATTATACAGTATATGTTTTACACAAAGTTTGTGAGTTGTGGCCACATTTTCATTCTATTCTTTGTGATTTCTGAATAAATGAAAGTTGGAATCAACTATTTCAAATGTGATCAAACATGACTTCCTCAAACTGACTTCCCCTCGCCGCTTTTCTCTCCTCTCCTCGTGTCTTTGCAGTGTTTCTGAACTGTGCTAGTTAGCGTCGAGGGCCGCAATGTTTCACGCTCAGTTTGTTTTCTATAAATACCAGCGTTGGCGCAGGGGAGCACGAAGCAAAGTTTGGGCCTCGTTTTGTGCGTAGAGAGCTTTATAAATGAGACCCCAGGGCCTTCAGCTGCACAATTTGCCTCAAGAACTCGGCAGTCTTTGTATGTGTCCCTCCTTTCTAACCCTTTTTATTTATTTATTTTTCCCCTACTACGTGTGGGGGCATGCGTATGCCAAGCAGTACCAAGTGCACTCTTTAGCACCTGAGGGCTGTGTAATATAACATGGTTTCCTTACTCTGGTCGCTTATGTTCTGTTTCCCCTCCCTTTCATCACTATTGTCACGTTTCACAAAATTTTCTTCAATAGAAAAAAAAAAAATAATAACTCCAGTGCTGAAGTCTCTCCACTGTCTAATGTTGAGTTTAGAATCAAAGTACAAAGTGTGACTAACACTTTTTCATGACAGATGAGGAAACTACCGTCACAGCAATGACATTTGTAGTAAGTTGTATTTGACTTTGGGCCATGATTGGGAGGTTTGGCCCCTGGTCCTTTGATGAGGAAGAAAATGGGGAATAGGAATGTAACCCACCACCTCCCCCTGGGTTTTGGTTTGAGTGTGGGGTGTGGGCTGGAGGTGCTGATATGGGGGTAGGGGCTGATAATTAATGTGACACGAGGGCATGGGTAATAGCACTAGGCAGGTTATTAATAGGCCGCTGTTGAGGAGTTAGGCCTCGCTGGACACGCAACGCTCCACGGGCCACGAACAGAGCCTCCTCCAGACTTCACACTCATTAGGAGAATTTTTGATTAGGAGCTGAGGTGAATGGATGTGGTCTGCAAACTTGGGAACTTTGCATCTGTGCTTTGAAGTCATAAGAGAATAGCTTGTGTCCATGTGACATCTAACATTCTGGTAACTGTTAGGGGCAGGCCGAGATACAAATCCCATGAGGCGAGAATCGAGATTGGGTTCACGAGAACGAGATGAGACGAGATTTTGACATACTTTTTACAAAATGAATAATTACATACTCATATTATATCCAGTGTATTGAGCAGTTTGAAGCAAAATCAACAAACTATAATAAGATATTATCAATATCAGTGTTATTGACAATAACATTCATCTTATTCCTGCACTTTATCAATTCTCTTATTGGTTCTTACAAATGGCTGTTATAGCATGCAGGCTCATAAATTGGACTTAAAAAAAAACCTCCTTTAAAAACCTCTTCCACTCTTTGGGTCCATTTTCCCCATTTTCCGAATAAGATATACCCATACTTTGTATGGCTTTATAAGGCTTGTACAAGGTCTAAAATGCTCTCAAATGATAAGGGGGTCCATGGGGATATTGAGGATGTGAAAATTTGTATGTAAATAACAGTGGATAAGAGTAAATGAGGTTGAAAGACCCAAAAAATAAATTCCGCCTAAATAAAAACACTCTAAAAATTCATTTTTTCACATTTTTCCTGGTAAAGAAGCAAATAAACAGCATAAATTGTAAGTAACCACTTATAATGACTTGGAGCCAGTTGGGTTAGTCAATAAAGCAATCAATAAAAACACTGCAGAGGTTTTGATTGAAAAAAATCCAGACAGAATACAACTGTGCCATATTTGGCACAGGTTGGCACAAAAATAAACAAAAAAAAATGGAATAACTCAATGAAATTGAAAATTTCATCATTAGATGTTTTTCTTTTCTGTGCCCGATGCAGTGCAGTTTTGTTATACTTCAGTCTGCATGAATCATACTACTGTGGCTGTGGAAGGTTGACTCAATACCTTCACCATATTCCAGGCGGGACAGGTCTAGAGATTTTGGTAGGCATCCCATCTGACTGAAGGTGAGGAGATTGTCTGCAAGAGTTTGGTATCCAGACCCTGTGTTTCGCTTGGAATCAGCTGGACAGGAAAAGACCTCATCAGTGTCTGACATACTTCTGACATAACACACACTTCTTCCAATCTGTCAGATAAGGCAAGCTTGTTCCAGATGTACTAGCACGTTGGGGATCTAATAGCTTGAAATGCTTATTGGCCATTATCGTTCAAGCAATATGCACCACCACCATTCAGTCAATATACAAATTGGGAACCAACACCAAGCAGCAACTACAGTCCATGAGAGAAGGTGCAGTGCAGTCGAGTTATCACATGAACTTTTCTTTTTATTGTGTAATGTGTAATGTATTATTATTATATATATATGTTTATTCGCTTTCGTAAAATTTCAATAGTCTTACATTGGTCCTTATAGTCGCCTAGTCTATGATGTGAAAGCTCATAAAGCTGCATCAAAGTTGTTAATATAAAGTTATTGAACCAAAATTACATCCAGGAGCAATGAGGTACTCATGCAGAGTTAGATCATTAATCTGCTAGCCAAATCCTGCTTATGGCAATATATACTATATACCATTTATTATGGCAGAGCATAGTTGTGAGAAGTTCAAGCGCCTGGCAGTGACAGAGCTGTGCAGTGATGGGTCCGAACAGGAAACTATGATGGCGTTAGTACGTTCTATTGTACAGGCTTCCACAGATTGAAGTACCTCTGCCTTCTCTGCTCCCTCTGACCCTCTCCTCTCCATCCTCTGTTGGTTTGCAAGTTTAGTTTAATTACCATCAATATTTCATCCAAAGAATCCACTTCTCTCAATTCCAAACTCCTTTAAAGCTGTAACAATAGCCCTAACAAGAACAAAGGCTTGTGAAAGTTCTCCCTCTGAACACGGCCAACGTTTCCAAAGTGCAGACCATGAATAATGCAACTGTAAATGCTTTTGTTGGACGGACCGAGAGACGAGTGTGTCCCGCTGAAGCAGATGTGGCCTGAGTGCTCCGGTTTCGACGGGGGACACGTGTTGAGCTCTTCCAACTTTCTACTCTGCCCGTCCCGCGGAGAGCCTCTGGATGGCGGTGACGCTGAGTTTTGGTGATGTGCCGCAGCTGCCAGGGCTGACAGAGACGAGGGTAATGGCTCCTGAAGTGTCCCGCCAAGACGCAGGAAACAGACAGAGGTTCAATAATTCACGGAGGAGCATATGCGAGGCCTGTCGGTCTGCGCGTCACACTTCTCCGGGATGACATGGGAAAGTAGGAGCTGCGGGTCTCAACTGGTGGGTCGGGGCACAAGAGTGGGTCTCAGGGATATTTCAGAGGGTTGCACATAAGAGATAGTTTTTGATCATCAGCCTTTATCGACGAAACTGAGGGCCAACCTGAAATGAAAATCTTTATTTCATTACATCAACAATTAGCTTTGGTTTGTGGATGAGCCTTTATTTTTAACGTTTAATTAATGATTATGTCTGCATTTTCTTCTTGTGTTTTATTTTATTTTTACACAAATTGCTCAAATAAATAAAGAAAAATGATTTCATTCCATGTCAGAAGATCAGTGGCCAATATCAGAACAGTCTTTGTTGTCATTGACAGTGAGTGAGAGGAGTTTTCTTTGGTGCTATCATGCAACATGAAACATAAACTTGTAATAATGATAAATAATAAACTATGAAAAATATAAACGACAAGGGCATGCATAAAAAATAGAATAAGATTTTTTTTTTTAAACATGAATGGCTGGATTCACTGATGAACATTAGCAGCAGATGTTGAAATAGTTGAAACTATTTTTGTAGTCGATTAATCGTATAAATAATCAGCAGAGTAATCGATTATCAAAATAATTATTTGTTGCAGCCGTAGAGTGGACCACATAGTGCATATAGAGCGGCACGGAAATAAGGTCCTGGGTTCGATCCCGGGCCTTTCTGTGTGGAGCATGTACTCCCCGTGTCTGCGTAGGATTCCTCCGGGTGCCCCGCTTTCCCCTTCCACTAAAAACATGTACAACAGATCAGGATGGATGGCTACAATCTGGAGTGGTGTGTTTACATGCATCCCAACCAAATAAACAATAAAATGAAAAATAGAGGATTGCAATTGGCTGGAACAGGTTATTAAGTTTACATTCAACTGATACAGTTATTAAGTGATCATGAGTGTGATACTGCAAATCATTAACCTGAAAGAGTCAAATTGATCATGTGAATCTCTATACTGTGTGTAACTCTGAGGTGAGTTCTCTGGGATTTCTCCCATTAAATCCCAAAAAACACATGTGCTTTGTGCATGTTTTTTACTGGATTTGGCAGCGTTTCTTCCAATCAGCTCGAAGTATTTCTCTTGTGGATCAATACAGTCTGTCTAAGTCTATTCTACTGAAGATCCCTCCTTTCCCCAAACGGATTTAATAGGAGCAATCCCAGAATAATAATCTCTCTCTCTCTCTCTCTTTCTCTGTTGTTCTTTCAAAAAGGAAATAGTGGATTTTGATTAGACAGATCAGTGGCTATGTGTCCTCTCTTACGATGACATGGTGGTGAGGCAGGAGCGAATCAAGATGGATTGATGTGTGTTATGCCTGGTTCACACAGCAGGATTTTTAGCAGGATTTTAGCGCCGATTCTTCCCTTCCGACAATCGCAAGGACGCCCCGATTATCCTAAGATAATCTTATGAAATATTTCTGTCGTGTGTAGTGTGTTATGACGACTCTGGTCTGATCGGAAGGACGTTGCGACCGCTCCGACCCCAAATCGGGGATATTCAACATGTTGGCTTGTTTTGCCCCGATATCGTCTCATGTGTGGTGTCTCCCGAGCGTGCAGCCCGTTACTGTGGCGTGTAGCCAATCAGAACGCAGAAATATCCTATGTCAACATAAACATTGGATCTAAAATTATAATTATGAACCGAATGAAAGTTTATTTCAATGGTAATTAATCCGCTTTGTACGTAATGACATTTCTGTGAGAGAAAACAACTCACCTCCACATCATAATGTAGCAACCAGCAAGTACAGTCCAGGCTCCTGTCTCCTCTGCTTTGACCAGCGCCTTTTCTGTTCCTATACTTTTTTTCTGTTAAAAACAAACTATCGCTGCTGCATCTTCTACGTTTGTTTACTCTGAAGTCACGTTTGATCTCGAGAGGTTTTGTGAGATTTCCCGTTGACCTGGGAAAGGGTCGCGAGTGAAATCTGCTGGTGTGTGATGTGTTGATGTTGCCTTATGTCTGCTCCACACACTGTACGACCAAACGTGTCATAGCCACGCTTTTTTATCGCCATGTGTGGGCTCTCTCAGGTTTGGAAAATCGGCCGACGATTTTAAAATCCTGCCGTGTGAACCAGGCATTACTCACAAATACCGCATGAATTCAGCTTGAATTCAGGCAAGGTTATCCAATCATGATTCTAAAAAGTACAACTTTCTCCAAATCCCAGGGTTGTACATCATGTATGACCTGAAAGGGACGTTTCCTCTGAAATGTACACTATTTTCAGCATTTTTGCAGTGTTTCAACAGGTATTTGATCACTGATGAGTGAAATATTCATCAAAATCAACTTGGGGGGGCCAGATGTTCTGAATTTTTGCCCCTGAGCCTGACATTCACAATTGAACTGAAGCCACCGATTTCTTGTTCATTTATTCGGATCTCCATTAGATGTCCAAAAGACAGCTACTAGTTGAGACCAGTTGAAAACTTACAGCTAAAGTGAGGAAAGATTTTGAAATAAGACTTAATTTTGAACAATCTCCATGACCACAAAGATGGCTGTTGAGGGATAAAGCCTCAGTTGTAAAAGTATAATTTATTTTCCCTGGACGGAACTTCGAAGTGAGGACAAACTTGAAACAATGACGACATGTAAAAGGCTGAGTATCACCTCTTTACAGACGCCACACTTCCTTTGACCAAGTGTAAAGTTGAATTATTGACACAGACCATATGCGAGGCCTGTCACTCACCATTGGGCACAGATCACTCCAGAGTCACATCGAGAGACATTTACAAAGACGGATACGAGACAATGGATTTGAATAAGTCATGTGTTAAGTTAATTTAGACGCGTAACGCGAAAGGACCCACTCAACCACAGGGAGACCAAGTTTTTTCTGGTCAAAAAGGGAAATCAAGAGTGGATTGGTGCCATCTTGGATCATGCTCAAAAACAAACTTTACTATATCTTTGTAAGACTGATGCTTTACACCAAGTTTTAGTGGTTCAAAGGTGGAATTTTGTAAAAATCAACAATGGTAAAACCTGGTAAATCCATTCCTTTACATTAGCCACAAACGAGAGCACTTGAAAGGCTGACGTCCTTTCTTTTTGATTAGAGATAAGATAAGATAATACTTTATTGATCTCACAATGGAGAAATTTACATTGTTACAACAGCTCTGAAGACAGGATCACGCAGGGGGTGCAAAAGTCAGGAAATGTGCCATCAAGAAGAAACATAATTTTGCAAACTAATATATAATAAATAAATAAAATAATAAATAATAAAATAAATGCCTCTTCGCGTCAATGGAACTGTATAAACTGTATAAATATCTCGTATGTACATCTTTTATGTACACTGAATAAAAATAAGATAAAATCCTTTTTTCCCTATACAACACTGGTTCCCATACTGGGGTCCGGGGCCATCTGGGGGTCCTCAGAGGCACTGCAGAGGGGCCTCCAAAGGTTGTTCACAAATGAATCACATCAAAATAAACTGAGTTAACTTCATGTGATATTATTTATAATTTGTGTGTATATAATCTAATTGTTGTCAGTTTCCTTGTAATGAATATGTAAAATT
>OMNZ01109670.1:0-16399 GCA_900303255.1 Lesueurigobius sanzi | reverse complement strand
GTGGTGTCTCCGCCTCCTCTGGGTGCCCTGGCTCGGTGCCTGGGTGCTGAGCTGTGGGTGCCCGGGTGGAGGTGTGGTGTCTCTGCCTCCTCTGGGTGCTCTGGCTGGGTGCCTGGGTGCTGTCCTGTGGGTGCCCGGGTGGAGGTGTGGTGTCTCTGCCTCCTCTGGGTGCTCTGGCTGGGTGCCTGGTGGCTGGAGCTGATGTGCTGCTCCCGACGCAGACGGCTCCTCTGATGGTGCTTCCTTACCTGGTTCATCTGTACTCAGCCTGACTTACTGACTTATGCACTTATACTACTTATATTACGCACAATATTTTATTTAAACTAATGGTGTGTTTGTGTGTGCGTGTTTGTGTGTGCGTGTGTGTGTGTGCGTGTGTGTGTGTGCGTGTGTGTGTGTGTGTGTGTGTGTGTGTGTGTTGTGGATGGGTGTCTGAATGCTGAGGTGAATGCACGTGTAAATATATGTGGGGGGCGGGAGTTGGGTGTGTAAATTGATGTTTCTGTTTTTAATGTGTTTTTAATCTGTAAAGCACTTTGAGTTGCATCTTTGTATGAAAAGCGCTTTATAAATAAACTTTGATTGATTGATTGATTGAAATATTGTAGGTGTTGACGGATATTGGACCAGGATGAGCAGAGGGATTGAAGAATGTTGATTGTTTGATTCAATGGAGGGAAATTTCAGAGCTACGAAGGGGATGGCCACCAGACTGGAAATGTTCAAAGAGGTTATAGGTTGCATTCATGTTCTCAAATGTGACGATCATAATTAGGTGCCAACACAACTCTGAGCGAGAGAAACCGTTTGAGGGAAAGCTCATAAAAGAAGATCCACAAATGTTTCCACCTGATCATTATTAGATAGTTTGGATCCACACTTCTGCCATATTATTCTTATGACTAAAATCGCACACGTTTTGGAACATTGTTACCACTTCTGAACTCTTTTGTGAGAAAATAAGTAGACCTTAGTTTATATGTGTCACAGAGAAAACCCTGAGTGTTGTGACAGTTATTACCATTGTTACCACCATAGAATTCTTACTTACCACCTGTAAAGAGCCTTAATCTATAGGTTTTTTACAATGTTGTGATGTCATGTGAACTATTGAAGATCGGTAAGTGTGGCCTGGAGTTGAGCAACATTCTCTTTTTTGTGTTTCAAGAAATTTGAAGATGAAAGGAAGAATAGAAATGGGTCGGAAATTGTTGAGGCTGATGTACGTGGTCTGAACCAAGTTTTTTGAGTGACAGCAACTGTTATGAGAGTGACGGAAGACAGAAGGGAGGCAGCATCAGTGAAGGGAGTGTGGATTGCACTAAAGTTTACAGGAAGAGGTTTTGTTGTATTGAATAAGAGTGAAGATTTGATTGTCAGAGGGATTGGTAAATGTGAGGGAAAATGTATGTTGGAGTAGAAGGTAGGAGGTTGGAGGAGGTGAGTTTATAGAGCAGAGGTTGAGAAGCTGGGTGATATGGTGGATTATTTTGGTGGGTGAATCAAGAAGAATGCAAAATGTGCTTTGAAGGTTCCTTCGTTAGATTTGACTAATCCGGAGACGTGTTTTGATTTGGCTTGTTGTCTTTGCAATTGAGAATAAGGTCTACTCTGTGTACATGTCACTGTGAATCCATATATTACATGTGATATCTTTATGTTCTCTATATTTATACATAGGATTCTCAGTTACTCAAATGCGTATAAACACATTTAGTCATTCCTCAAATATGCTTTAAAATTGAAATATGTAATTTTGTGTTTCTAAAAAAAAGGGGAACAGTTGTTCATTTTAAAATTGCCGCTGTAATCACCTTGAGATCAGTGATTGAAATAAACACTCTGCTAATCAAAGGATTTAAATCCCAGAAGGTTCTGTTCTAATGGGCACAGCTTGTCTCCTAAATTTTAGAAATAATCACATTATCTGGGGGAAAAAAGAGCAACTTGATAAACAGAAGGCATTGTAGTGACTTCATTGGCAGACTGCCATAACTGTGTCTTTTCCTCTATTTTAAAAGGTCATTATTTGTGTTGCAATGGTATTTACTTTTTGTATGATTGGCAGCTCAACACACACTGATTGGGCTACAATTGTATCAAAACAATGCTACGGAATGAAGGGACTAAAGTAGAAGTCTGTAAGTTTGCATAATGTGGAGAGAGAGCAAATGCTTTTCCTGCTGCGTCAGCTGAGAGGTTTTGAAGTCAGTCAGACCACATTTTAACAAGGCTTTATCAGTCCTTAATTGAGAGTGTACTGATATTTAACGTTGGCTCTTGGTTTGACCATCTGGCTGTCAAAAACAAAGTTAGACTTGGCAGAGTTCTAAAACAAGGCAGTAAAATCACAGGCCAATCACCAACTCAGTTGTCTGTCAGCAGAGCAGTGCAATGTCTCAGTTAAGATCATAAATGATCTGTCCCAACACTGTCCTTTCATCAGGCTAGAGACTTCCTTGTGCTAAGAAAAACTTGTATAGGAATTCTTTTGTGCCCTGTGCTATCGGGGAGCTGATTAAGCCAAATAAGTCATTATATGTTTCAGTCTGTTTCACTCCTTCTGTATTGACAAAGTAAATCTGTGTCTGCAATGAACTGATTTTAATGGACTTATGTGTTTTACTATAGGCCAGGGGTAGGGAACCTATGGCTCGGGAGCCAGATGTGGCTCTTTCTCAGATAAACCTTAGCTGCATTTCTTAACTCAATGAGTAATATGAGGGGTTATACAGTATTTCATTAAAAAAATCAGGGCTTGTTTAGGGTTCTGCTGAAGACGACCACGTCCAGCTGTAGATCCAGAGCGGTGCATTATGGTCCAAATGCATAAAATACAATGTTGGTCATAAGTTACCCTTCTTCTCCACATGAGCATTGTCCAATCAATCAAAAATCAAAAAATCATAAAGTTGTCAAGGAACCGTCCAAAGGATGAATGAGAGTGTGTTTGTGTGTATGAGTGTGGGACAACGGATGCAAATTAGCCCAAGGCTACAATCCGGAGTGGTGTGTTTACATGCATGATTCTCATGTGTGTTCATTAACATGCACTGTCCCAACCAAATAAACAATAAATAAAAATTCATACCAAAGGCTGCTCTGCGGCGTCAAAGTGAAACTTAACAAGAGGCTGTTCACATTGGGGCACATGGTTTTGTTTTGTTTATCATTAAAAAATAAACAGATCATTAATACTGCATAATAATAAATATTTATTATTCCATAACTAAATGGTTACACCCCTAGTAAGAACTGTTTTATGTATTGGATAACTCCAGTATAACAACGTAATAATAGTAATTTTGTTATATTCAGAGTAAAAACAATAATTGTATGGCTCTTACAGAAATAAATGTTAATATATGTGACTTTTTTGGCTCTTCTAGCTAAAAAGGTTCCCGACCCCTGCTATAGGCTGTGTTGTTTTCGTCAACGTTAACTATGACGATATTATTACATTAACAAACCTTTTTTTCCCCATGATGATAACAGGACGAAGACAACTTTGGCAACTAAAACATGACGACACGTAGAAGAGTTTTCGTTGACGATACAGGAGGAAAATGTAAACAGGCTCGACGTTATTAACGGTGGTCTGGTTGCCCCGGGGCAAATAAACTTCCTGTCCGGTCATCCCCCTGCGCACTAGCACAGGTCAGGGAGGAGCACGTGCCCGAGGCAGTAGGGCTGGAGCAGAGCGACTCATAAGGTGGAGACAGCTGGTTTAGCGATGATTGATCTTATCTGAGTTCGCTATGATTTCCTCGCGGTCAGAAAGTAGCTTTGTTTATAGCAAAGAGCTAATGTAAAGCCACTGATGGATTGATAAAGCTGCAGCACATTCTCATGTTATGTGATCCCTCCCCCTCAGCTGCATCACTGTGCTTTATTCAGGCTTGTCTGTATACACTGTATACACTTTATACAGCCATATGTTATACTGTTATAGTGTTATGTTATAATAAGTTATAATAAACTGAGAAGTGTGCAGCACTTAAAAAACCACAAGCTAAAAGGATAAATGATAATATACAGTATAAAAAGTACATCTGTGTAGGTTCTCAGTCTGTACTCTGTAGTTGAAGTGTAGGACATTTCGATCTTAGTCCAAAGATCGTCATCAGCTTAATAACTTGAACATGTTCGTGGGTGTCTTAAGAGGAGTTAATCTCTAAGTCCCTCCTCTCTTGGAACTAAAGGTAGGAAAACATCTCAGCCTATTCATACTTAATAACGTCTGTATTGTCTTACCCTGGGCTAAGTTCTAAAGCTGTAGTCCAGGCTCATTAGCATGACAGTGGATATGGTTTCACTCTAAGGTTGTTATTGTCAATATGTTTCTGTCTCAGTATGTTGTTATAGATTGGATCCAACTGATACCGGAGTCCTCCATTGCGATTCATAGCTGGATTTTCTTTTTTAACAAATATGGCCTCTTTGACACCTCTCTCAAACCATCTACTTACAGTGCACTCGAGACACAAATATCAGATACTACCTACTTTTTGTCTTTTTAGATTATGTTTGTGATAGATAAAAAAATATTTATAAGTTAAAATAAGAGAATATACTGCAAATGACCGTGATATGGCAGATTTGGAAAACTTTACCTATATCTGACTAAAACTAGACGTTTCCGTCGACAAAAACTTGACTAAAACTATCACATATGGAAATAACTAAAATGTGACTAAAACTATTAAGCATTTTCGTCCAAAAGATTAAGACTAAAACTCAAATGGATGCCAAAAACAGCACTGCAGTCGTATTGTGTATGTAAATGAGACAAAGTTAAATTTCATCATTGCGTATGGTAGATAATCATATTCTATTAGTATTGAAAGCCCCTCCTCTCATGGCTGCTGTTAAAAAACAGTCTGTGCAGGTTGATTATCAGGATTCTGATTAGTTGCTCTGATCAGCAAAGGGAGGGAAGGAGAAAAAATATAGTTTTGAAATGATCAGCTCAAGTCTGATGAAGATTTTTAGCATGGGGCGGACTATAAAACAAATCTGATGATGTTCTTTTCTCAAAACCATGTTCTTTTACTGAATTATATTTATCATTCCTTTCAGCTGTCTTACATTCTCTCATTTGTTGCACATCAGAACACATTACATCTGTTCAAGTTAACAGGCACCAAAAATACATCTTTGTACCACGCATCCCCACACACACACACACACACACACACACACACACACACACACACACACACACACACACACACACACACACACACACACATAGAGCTAAACGATGGCATGATGAAACTAATTTGTACCCAGCCAAACAGGCAATTACTGGATCCGCGCATTTTTGGAATCACTCCCAGGCGTTGCAATTACAGGAATACGAGGGCTGATGGCCTGTCAGATTTATCAAAAGACAAGCGTACCCCATTTCTCCACGTGTGTTTGCGTGGCCTTCATCAGGTGGAATCATTTCGAATCAGCGAAAAAAAACAACAAAAGAAAGACCGCCACGCAAACACTCTGCACTTATGAGAAGCCTGTATTCCCCGGTGACTCTGGAAAAGAAATGCCAAGTCCTGACTAAGATGTATTTTCATAAAAAGCCCCGGAAGGCCCCAAAGGACGAAATTCCATCTCAGCATAAAGGTGAGGTAGAGCGCCGCCGTGAGTGACAGCGTGGTGCCAGATGATAAGCGCTGGAAAATTACATCATGTTCTTGTGTTGCGAGATTGCTTTGCTGCTTCCTGCCCCCACGCGCTAATGCCGCAATGCTATTTCATCCAATGTTGGCCACCGCTTTGAAATGCTGTCTTACACACACGGGCTGTAGTTTTTAGTCTCATTGAAATCTGCGGTTTCTCGGGGGTGGGAGAGTTTTGATCTGTTGTTCTGATGTGGCAGCAGTTTCTTTGTTAAATCATAAAGCATATAGTAAAAGTGGGTGATTTGCAGTCTGCCAGATAACAAAAAGAGTAGAGTGCTGCGGGTGATAAATTGATTGTTCAAAACGTAGTGTAGCCTACAATCACAATGTTTTATTTATTTTTGTTTTAAGATATATGGTATATTTGGCATCATTATTTTTGTGCTGTTGTTGTTGTTTTTTTATCTTTGTAAGTCACAGTTTTATGGGTGAGTTGTTCCTTGATCGAAAAGCTCTTTGAATGCCTGATGTAGCTGGAAAAGTGCTAAATAAATTGAAGATAATTACATTTAAACATATTTTAGACAGCTTTAAAATACTTTTGTCATAAACTCTAGTTAATAAAATGATAACAATAGTGGCTTACACTTGCGCTTTTCAAACCTGATTACCAAGTTTCTCAAAGCGCTACATCAGGGGTGTCAAACTCATTTTGGTCGAGGGACGAAATTCACCTACGAGGGCAGGTCAGGGGCGCTTATATTGTAAAGAGGAAAGCATTATTTTACTGACTAAACATGTTTTCTATAAATTAATGATAATAATTAGCACAGTGATAATTCAGCACATTTGATTGACATTTTAAAATTGGTCAAAGCCCCACAGGACTGTAGCCCTTATAATAATAATGGCTTACTCTTGTATTACAAGCCTGTGTCACCAGGACTGCAATACACTAAAAAACACCCTTTTACCAGTGACAGAACACCTTCTGTTTTTGTAGCTTTTATAATGGTACAGTGTCAGTGCCCTCTGCTGGACAGGTGTTGAACCATTTTTAGATGTTGGCTGCCCCCTAGCGGCTGGAGTGAGCATTTTGGTTATTTATTTAAACATCCATAACTCCTGACTGGAGTTATGGGCTTTTTTTTCACATACTCAGGAATTTGTGCTCTATAAGTCGGGTCCAGATGAAATCATCTCACCGGCCGCATTTGGCCCACGAGCCTTGTGTTTGACACCTGTGTGCTACACTGTAGACATTGTTCTTTCACACCATTTGGGAATTGAACCCATAACACATTTCCTGTGGAACATTACCAGTCCACCTTAACCTCTCAAGAGGAGTGGGTGACATACAGGAGTTGTCTATTGTAGGCAAAGATTGAGGTGTAATTCTGAGACAAAAGTGCTAACCACTCAGCCATTGTGCCGCCAATGCAAATGGGCAAGCATACACTGCGTGTTGACTGAGTGCTCTATTGATAGTGCCATTAGAGAGCCAAAGATGTCCAGCAGATGAGCTGAATACAGATTGTTTCACATTCAGCTGGAGAATTCAATGCTTGATTGACAGTCACTGATGACACTTAATATTCAGAGCAATTATGATAATAGCTTTTGCTTTTTGTCCTAAATGATTTCAGCTATTATACAAGGTCCAGAATGAAAAATATCATTGGAGACCAGCACAGAATGCTCAAGGCTAGAAAGAGAAAGCATAATATTTCTGCTTGTTGGTCCATTTGGATTAATTTGTGCAACAAAACCCAGATATTACTGTGTGCTCCTGACTGACTCCAAGGTTATTCACCTTTCTGTATAAGAGCTATAAAAATACCAGGCTTTAATGACCAAGAAAAAGAGAGAGTGCGGAGACATTTGACCGCTGAGTCACTTGGCCCGCAAACAACACGCCAAGGCTGTCTAAACAGTAACCCAGCAACAAGGTCGAAGACCTGCATTAACAAGCTGAACTTTGATTTAAAAGCTTTCCCTGTGTTTGTGGACACAGGACTCACGTGCACACTTTAAATACATCCAAATACATGTGAAACTAATGACATCTCTGATTAGGTCAATCTAACGGTCATTATTAACAATGACTTCCTTGTTTTCAGATGTCCTTGTTGTAAAGGGAATGTGTTTCATACAGAGACACTTAGTCTTGTGAAAAGAGGGAGTGATGATACAAACAGACTCCTCCCCACAACCTTTGGATGACTTTTTATGCCTCCATCTATTAATTTGTACATCCCACAAGAGCAAGCATCACAAATGTGAGTATACTGTGTGTATTGTGGATTTAAGATGTATATTTGATTTATTGATCAAATAGTTGACTTATTTAATGTTGTAGGTTTAATGATTCACCAAAGAGTTACCATTCGTGATTAATCATGTGCAGCTTTTATTCTGGCATTGACTTTTCTCCCTAGAAAAATTGAACTGGAGACAAGTACATAGCTAGTGTGAAGGAGGGATGTTAGATGTGTATGTATATAGAGAATAAGCACAGTAATGGCACTTGTATAACAGGGGTCTGTTTCTCTTATCAGTACTGTTTGCATCACGTACTGCCTTTACAGTCTCCAGGCTTAACTGACAACTGAGGAAAGAAAACTGCTTTAATGTTACAATATAATGTTCATTCAAAGACCTGTCCATAAATAATGTGCATTTGATGATTTCAGAGTAAAAACCAGGTGTACATTAGTGTTTGCATTGTTTCATGGTCTTATACAGTGCACAACGTTTTAAAGGAGGTGTGCTCAGTTACACTGTGAACTGTACGTGCATGTGGGGTCTTCTCTATTATTAACTGACTCGTTTGTATTTTGCAGACATCAAAATGTATCCCAAGTGGTGTGTGCTATGGTTTCTGTTATCAGGTAAAACTGCATTTCTTTTTTAATTGTTAAAGGTTATAGTGTTTATTATTTCCATTTAAGCGTGTTGTAATGTTTGTCCTTCAAAAACGTAGCTGCTGTCACTGTGGCTTTATAGGCCAAATTAATTAATAAATAGTTCTATGATAGCAATATTCTTACTTATGTAAAAGTGCAGATACAGGACCAAGGATTTACTGAAGTAAAAGTATTAGAAAAAAATCCTACTTAAGTAAAAGTACAAAAGTATACACTGTGAAATGTACTTTATAAGTAAAAAGTATTTATTAAGAGTTTAATGTGCAGGATTTTTTAAATTTGTATCAAACCAGGTCTAAACGAGTAAACCACAAAACCAGGACTAAATCAGGTCTAAATTAGGACTAAACCAGGACTAAACTATGACTAAACCAGGTCTAAACCAGGACTAAACCAAGTCTGAACTGGGACTAAACCAAGTCTGAACTGGGACTAAACCAGTTCATCACAGAGAGGTCACTTTGAAAATAAAATACTGTACTTTTAACCCAATTTCAAAAATGTAGTGGAGTAGAAAGTACAGATACAGGCTCTAAAATGTAATAAGTCAAAAGTATTCATCATAAAATGTACTTGAGTAAAATAAAAGTACCTATAATTTGGACTTTTTACTTGTACTTTTTACTTTGTTACTTTCCACCACTGTGCAAGAGTGTAATCAAAATGTAGTTTGAGAAAATGGCCTTTGAATTTCAACGCTCTGTGTAAGTCTATGGAGAAAGGTTGAATCAGTGCAATTATTTAACACATTATTGTGAAGATTTGGCCTTTTTTTCCAGGTGAAAGTTTATATGTTAAGAGATTAGATTATCCCAAAATCTGAAAATTGAAAAAGTTCATATTATTATTATTATTATCTTTTCCATTCCACTCCTAAACTGACCTCTATACTCGCAGGGACGCAGGCTTTCATGATCCACAACGTGCACCGGAGCCTGTGCCTGGAGGAGGAAGCTGAAAGCGGCGAGGTCGTGCCGAGGAAGTGCCTCCTGGATTCGGAGTCCCAGCAGTGGGTTTGGGAGGAGCGGAGTCGGCTGGTGAACATGGCCACCTCCAGGTGTCTGTCCGCTCTCCGTGTCCAGCCCATGCGCACCCAGACCTGCCCGGAGCCCGGGGAGGGGGCGAGGGCCAAGGGGCTGGAGTGGGACTGCGACCGAGACAGGCTCATCAGCAGGAACAACTCCCTGATGCTGTCCCTGAGCGGCCGACGCTTGGTCCTGACTGATGACGGCAAGAACATCAAATGGAGGTCGCTGGATAAAGGAGATATATGCCAGGAGACGCTCAGTAAGTGCTGGTTCAACTAAAGCCACACAGAGCTCGGGATTGTGTCGTCAAAACTGATAGGATTTTCTGCGTTTTATTCCATTACAACAAACCAATGGAGATTTGAAAATGTAAAATACAGGATTTATTGTTGCACAGGAAAGAGTTTGGAGACTACAATGCATTAGCTGTACTCACCAGCAGTGACCCGGCTCTTTTCTTTACTTTTGTATAACATGTAGTAGGCGAATGTTCCTCTATGAATGCCTCATCCCTGAAAAATAGGACATTGCCTTGGTAATGTTAAATTAATGACATTCGCTCTTGAACTCAATAGCGAGCCTGTTTCTAAACGTTAGTGAGGTTCTTTTTTACATTACTTTTTGTGCTCATGGATGCCGTGTGCAGGATAAGAATTTACTCTCTTTTGTTCAGTTTGTTTATATCTCCAAATTACAACTTGAACAACCTGGGTCCCCCTCTGTAAAAAGTGACTGCCTCTTGCGCCGCTGTAACCTCAGTACAAGAAGGAAACGATTCAGGAAATGATTCATTTGATCATGGAAACGGGGGATATGAGTTTCCCGATTTCTCAGTGACATATACACACCATCGTAGGCGAGAACCTACACGACTGAGAAGCCACACAGATATACACACCATATCTCAGAAACTGCCATAACCGGAATATTCAAACTTCCCTATTAAAAACGTCAAACTCTACTGAGGTCTCCAACTATTTTACCTTGTGAGCTACTTTTGCATTACATAAATGGCAGCGAGCTACTTATACTTCAAAGAAACACGCATAACTAGGCCTCTATGGGACTGCCAAGATGATCATTCAAAACAACAAAGAAAACAACAGTAGTTTCTGGTTTATATGTCTGTGTAGGTTCTCAGTCGTACAGGAGTTGTCCATCGTAGGCAAAGATTCTTCAGTCTTCATCTGTACTCTGTAGCTGAAGTGTAGGACGTTTCGATCTTAGTCTAAAGATCGTCATCAGCTTAATAAAGACTTAAACACGTTTGTGGGTCTCTTAAGAGTGAACCAGAAGGAGGAGTTCAGCTCTAAGTCCCTCCTCTACCTTTAGTTCCAAGAGAGGAGGGACTTAACTCCTCCTCCTACAGATGAAGACTGAAGAATCTTTGCTTTCTGGTTTATGCTTTGCTGAATTCATCTAAATGTTTTGAGATGTTTTGATCAGAACAACAAAAATGCATCTAGAATTTGACTAATAAAGCATGTGTAGAGCTACTTGGAAAGGGATGGCGAGCTACCGGTAGATCCTGAGCTACTGGTTGGTGGTTGAAGATCCCTGCTCTACATGGGGCACATTTGCAAAAGCAGATATCTCCATTTTGATTTTTTTGCTAAATTGTTTTAGACTTTTAGCACGGTACTCTACAGGTGAGACCAGTAAAACAAAAGTTGAATCTATTTGATCAGTAACAAGTGACTTCATATTTTTCATCCACTAAAATAGATCCGGTCAATAAAAACATTGATACACAAGTAAAAATCATAAGCCTACATTGATTTTTGTCAATGGCATTTATCTGTTTTTGCAAATGAACTCTTCTAGTGCAAATAGATAAAACATTTTTCATTTCTGGACCACTACCCAGGGCCTCACGATTTCCCAAGGGGTTTCTATTCCTACTTGGGGAGCCCCTGAACTCATTTTTACCACAGTTTCATAACAAAAAGTTCTGAATTGAATGCTCTTCCTGATCAAATACTCACTCAAACGATATCTTGTAAGTGCGCCATAAACTTCGTTGGTGTTATTTGGAAGTATGGATCCGACTAACAACTAAACATTAGTTTAGGGAGGGAAAAATACCTCTCAGAAAAGACTGGCTTCACACTGTTAGTTTTTATGAGGCTGCAATAATGTACAACCTCACATCATATTAGTTTATGATGGTGATAAACCTGAAAATCACCTTTTGTTTTTATGATAGCAGAAATGGATGATGAATCTACAGAGCACAATGAAACACATCTGAATTCTAAAAAAACAGAAAGCCCATTGAAATGTTTTCCCTTTTCCAATAGCTGTGAACGTCTAAAACGGCTTGTTAGGGGCTGCCAACACCCCCAACAAAAGCTGACTGTAAAGTTTCTGTCCGATGTTCTTCTCAGGATCCAGGAGGGCGTCTGAGGAGTTTGAAGTGGTGGTAAAACCCACTATGTCAGCAGAGGAGAAGGCCTTTCTTCGCTGGTTTTATCGCACTGAGGATTGTGAGTGCAGTATTTATAATGAAGTACCGTAGCTTACATTTCATCTGTAGAAAGCCGTTTGGATTAATGAGATAATTTGATCGATAATGCATGGGGAAATGTATTCTCTCAATCTGACTAGCTATTGTGTGTGTATTTTCCAGTCTAGAGCAAAAGGATGCAAAATGTAATCATTTACAAAACAATTTGATGAAACTACAAACTGAATAGTTATAGTAAACAAATTTGAATCAGTTAAATTTCAGTCACGTGCTACTATTGGCCTCAGGCAGGAACACCCTGTCTGGACAGTCGCAAACATTGATGAACGGGACATGTTATGCTCAATAATTATATTTTGCAGATGGTCAAATTTTAAGTTCTTTTACCATCTGCTTAAAAGGTTTGTATTCCTGCGTTGAACTTGATTAATACTTTCAGCTCATATTTATTTCACTTTTTCACGCATTTTTAGTTAGATTTCAAATCAGTGTCTCCCATACTGCCAGAGGTTTTTTTAAGACCCACAGAAAATGGAGTTCTAGGTCTATGTCAGAACCAAACCTACCAAATGAAAGATTAGACTCTCTTCTTACATCTAACAAGTTTGTTTGTACCTCTTTCCATTCTTTAGTAATCGTCAGTAGAAAATAGGTGAAATCACCCAAAACGCTGGTTTCTGACCAAAAAACGGAGAAAACTGCCTTTTTGCTTTAGTGACATGTCAAACAACTGAAAGTGTTTTCATTATATAATACAGCAGAAACAACAGTGAGAAAAGGCTTTATTTAGATGTTAAAGCCACGAGGGATTTTTTTCCCATATTTTCCTGCTCCACTAAATCTGTCCAATTTTACATTTCCCTGATAATTCATGTTAGACTCGGTTTACTCTGGGCATGTCATAGACAGAGCTGTCTGTTCATCTAGAGAGTCGCTAAATTATTTTTAAACTACTATATTGAACACAGGGATGTTGTTTTGTTGCACAGACAGACGTGTGGACAACAGTGGAACTGCAGGTGGTAGTGACAATAAAAACATAGAAACGTCCAAAACACCCACAACTCCTATATTTTGAAGAGAATATTGTTTAGTGGTATATTTTTGCTCTGGGGATAATATACAGTATTTGAGCACAAGTCTGAAAAGGATGAAACTGCAAGTGGAGAGGGGACACAGGCAGAAACGCAGCTGGCTCCTCTCTCCGTCTCTTCCGCCCTGCTCCTGCGCTGCTGTTCAAGCTGCCTGTAAACACTCTGGGCTGATAACAAGTGGCCCCTCTCTCTCTCTCTCTCTCTCTCTCTCTCTCTCTCTCTACTTTCTGCTCTAAAAAATATATTTTATGTGACTTTTGCAATGTACAGAATCAGTCCCTTTCTGTCTGGAGGTCTGTCTTTTTTACACAAGCTCCGTCAGATCGTTCTCCAACCCGCCCCATCAAAAAACCTAATTGACGTCTATAAACGTCATTGGCAGTCAATGAGTTAACTTGCTTCGGGTTGAACATCAAAATCCTTCAGTCACCACTTTTGCCAGCAGGGGGCATCAGACATCAAACCCATAGGTTCAAAAGGAGCCTCTCTGGTTTCCGCGCTGCATCTAGCTTCATTCATTGTCCAGCTTCGGCAGCAGACGCCTGGGAAGCTTGTGACGCGCAGCAGTCGCTTGAAACACGAGAAAAGCTTTACCATGTATTTTGAATGAAAAACCGACGTCTTTGAAGCCCACGCAGCGTTTGGTCTGAACAGAGCTTTAGAGATGTTTTTGTGTTATTTGTCGCAGATAAATATTGAAAGAATTCCCCCCATAAGGTTTGCAATCATAAAGGATTCTGCGATCCACTTTTGGGTCCCAACCCATCAGTTGCTATACAGTTCTATTGTAAATGTATAATTGTTTTGTTTGTTTTACAGCAACATATTGGAAGTTCGCGTTGCTGGCACTGGCTTTCATCTGTCTCCTTATTGGCTTCATGCTGCTGGGGATGGGTGCCATGGCCAACAAGTACAAACACGTTTTCCTTTTGTCACACATTCAAAACATACTTTACAGATTCAAAACCAGCCTCCAAATGTAACTTCCCTGGCTTTGCCTTTTCTCCGCCCTGCAGGAACAGAAAGAAGATTGCCAAATACAAAGCTGCGGCTGCTGTGCTACAGAAGAAAGATTGCGAGGAGTTGCAGGTCATATCTCTCAAAGACACCAGCGCTCCCTCCACGCCCCTGGCCAAGCCTTCCGCCTCGCCGCTGCCGCCAAACGGAGAGCTGAGCGAGAGCCGCCCGGGGGACATCGTGCTCACGTACAAGGACGGCAACACCTCCAGCCTGTACCCAGACGCTGCTGCAGAAGTCAGGCTGATGGGGGAGGACAGGCAGGCTGAGGAAGAGGAGGAGGAGGAGGAGGAGAAGAAGGAGGAGGAGGAGGCTGAGCAGGAGATAACAGCCGAGCAGCCACTAACCCAGGAGGTGGAGGGGGAAGACTGAATGTTGTAACTTAGTTAATGTGAACTGGATGGAGGTTCGTTGTTCCCAGTTGGTTTGTGTTCACTTTGTGTGGGAAAATGTGGATGTTGATTTCATCACTGATTAGCCTTTTACAGATCTACAATATGTAAATTTGGTGTACATCTTTTTGCAAGCATAAATGTTGGGCATTTCGTATGGAAGGTTTTTTTGTGTTAATTTTAATTTTAATTGTCTTTTTTTAATACTGAAAAAACATGTTTGATTGTTTTTGTCTCCAAACTTCAGTCACTAAATTTGTTTTACGTTCAAAATGAAAATGTCACCTTTGAAATATTCACTTTTCACAATCCATCAAATACAACAGACTAAATTAACCCTTTAACCGCCAAATGTATTTTAGCCTTAGAGAACAACAGATAAATGTTTTACCAGTTCCTCTCACATCCCCAAGTTAGACCTAAACGTTCACCCACTTTATTTCTGATATCCATTCTTATTTGTTTTAATAATTGTTGTTTGTTCAGATCGCTCTTGACCTAACGGCAGGCGCCAAAGTAACGCAAACAAAATAACACTCGGTGCATTTTGGCAACTTTGGCGGTTAAAGGGTTAAAAATGTAAAATTCACAGTAGAAAAAAATTCAAAAAAAAAAAAAAATGCCCTTATAATATTAAATCTAAACCAAGCTCTTAAATTCAACAGAAGAAATAGTGTATGAAATTCACAGTGAAAAAAACACAATTAACTTCCTGGACATCAAGACCTGAGCAATCGATCCAGGACGCTGAAAAGGAAAGACACAGGATGTTTCCTATTGGCCGATGTCTTTGGTGGGTGGGATTAACAAATGAGGAGAGCGGAGAGTCAAATCTGATCATTAAATTTGAATGGTCCTTGTCCTTGTGTTTCCTGGTGAACAAGAGGTTGGTTCACTCTGGATCGATTGCTTGAGTCTTAATGTCCAGGAAGTTTATTGTGAATTTTTCACAGCAAATTTCACACTCTGAATTTAAGAACTTTTAAAGAAATTTTAGTGACTGAAGTTTGGAGATGTTTTTTCAGTAGGCAAAATTTCTTCAGTCTTCATCTGTACTCTGTAGTTGAAGTGTAGGACATTTAGATCTTAGTCCAAAGATCGTCATCAGCTTAATAAAGACTTGAGCAAGCTGTGGGTCTCTTAAGAGTAAACCAGAAGGAGAGTCCCTCCTCTCTTGGTGCTAAAAGTAGGAGAACATCTTAGCCTATTCATACTTAATATGGCTTGTTACCTCTCTATTTTCTCACCCTAGGCTAAGTTCTAAGTTGTTGACACTCCCCTATGGCCGTGCCGCTCCCAGTCGTCCAGGGTCATTAGCATGACAGTGGAGATGATTTCAGTCTCAGGTTGTTATTGTCAATAGGTTTCTGTCTCAGTAAGTTGTCATTTTTTTTTTTTTTTTTTTTTTTTTTTTTTTTCTGTGAGGACGAGGAGGATTTTTCTGTGAGGACGAGGATTCACTATAGGGAGTGGATCGAAGGATGGGCAGACATGGCTACTTCACAGGACTTCGTGGATGGACGGCATGGCTGCCTTGCAGGACGTCGTGGATAGACAGGCATGGCTACCTCGGAGGACTTCATGGATGGGCAGGTGTGGCTACCTCGGAGGACTTCGTAGATAAACAGGCATGGCTACCTCGGAGGACTTCGTAGATAAACAAACATGGCTACCTCGTAGGACTTCGTAGATAAACAAGCATGGCTACCTCGGAGGACTTCGTAGATAAACAAGCATGGCTACCTCGTAGGACTTCGTAGATAAACAAGCATGGCTACCTCGGAGGACTTTGTGGATAGACAAACATGGCTACCTCGTAGGACTTCGTAGATAATGCTGGTCAGGTT
>OMNZ01109667.1:28286-38934 GCA_900303255.1 Lesueurigobius sanzi | reverse complement strand
TACTTTGCAGTCTAAGAAGGCTATTTTGTTCTCTTTAGCTTCCTCATGAGTAAATTGAATGTTTGGGTCTACTGCATTGATGTGTTTTGTAAATTGTTCTATTTCTAGTTTTTTAATTTTAACCCATGTGTCATCTACGTATCTGAACCAATGGCTGGGCTTTGTGCCTGTGTACGATGTGAGAGCTATCTCCTCGATCTCTTCCATGTAATTTTAATATAGTATACATTTTCTTCACATACATTTATGTTCAGTGAAGGCTTTGCCTTAGCCTTATAAGTAGTGCAGTCACCAACACTCTTTTCCGATCTACAAAGGAAGAAAATAGCATCATGAGTCCAGGCTTACAATTGAAGTTCTTAGGGCTTTTCATAAAAGCATCATCTGAACTCAACTATGGAGACGCTGCATAAGAACAATGGACGTCTTGACTTAGAGAGAAAAAAAACAGAAAAACAAAGCAAAACTGGGGATGTCCCGAGGGCTGGCTGTGAGCACATGTAATTGAATTTTCTCATGTCAAAATGTCATGGAAGAATGACTGAGCCTGCTGTTAACATGCAAAACAGAGCACCATCACTGTATTACTATCCAAGGTAGTGCTGTTGATAATGTTTTAGATGTTTGCCATTATAGCTGCACATATTGAGGTAACTTATAGATCTTGCCAAACAACAAGGTCTTATTCCAGGACCATGTGGGGCCCCAAGGGCCCTTTCATTACAAAAAAAAAAGTAGCAGATTGGATATTTTTTATGTCGTATTCAGTACCACATTGATATTTATTACCAAAATGTATTACCAAAAATGCAGTATTAAAAGTAGTTGAGTTATACATGTTTTCTAGCGAGGGCAGTGTCCTTTGTCGACTATTGTTTTGACTCTATCCAATATTTTGATTTCTTCTCCAAAAATATAGAAAATTTAGGCAATTTTTTGGCATAAAATATTTGAACATTTTATGTTTATTTGAAAACATAAAATTCCTTTACTAATACTTTTTAGTCTCATCTTTATGTCAGTAAATACCCCGCTTCGGTAACACTTCAGATTACAGCCCACAGTTCCATGTGTAGGTACAGGTAACGAGAAAGTAATTACACACGTTAATACAGTACATGTGTAGTTTCACTTTAGTTACGGTGGACATGTAAATTACGTATCGATCATTTCCCCTTCCACATTGTTACTCTTTATTCTTCTCTGTTCCCTCTTGTTTTTTACAGTTAATAGCTTCTCACTTTAGATTACAGCCCGCACTCATGCGTGGTTACACATTAGTTACGTTGTACTTGCACATTAAGAGATAAGATAAGACTTTATTGATCTCACAGTGGAGAACTTGACTTAAATTTTAGTTATTGGATAAACGTTTGCCACACCGTGACCGTGCACACCTTTGTTACATCTTTGTTACACCTGACCTTGTACACCTTTGTTACATCTTTGTTACACATAAGTTACATCTTTGTTACACCTGACCATGTACACCTTTGTTACATCTTTGTTACACCTGACCTTGTACACCTTTGTTACATCTTTGTTACACATAAGTTACATCTTTGTTACACCTGACCTTGTACACCTTTGTTACATCTTTGTTACACCGTTGTTACATCTTTGTTACACCTGGCCTTGTACACCTTTGTTACATCTTTGTTACACATAAGTTACATCTTTGTTACACCTGACCTTGTACACCTTTGTTACATCTTTGTTACACCTGACCTTGTACACCTTTGTTACATCTTTGTTACACATAAGGTACATCTTTGTTACACCTGACCTTGTACACCTTTGTTACATCTTTGTTACACCTGACCTTGTACACCTTTGTTACATCTTTGTTACACATAAGTTACATCTTTGTTACACCTGACCTTGTACACCTTTGTTACTCCTTGCATTTTAATTTGCAATTGCCTGTACTTACATGTGTAATTACTTTCTTGTTACCTGTACCTACACATAGAACTGCAGGCTGTAATCTAAAGTGTTGCCAAAGTTTCCAATATTGTCAGTGAGAGGATTCACAGACTAGGAATTTTCGTCGGTGCAATTGTGCAATATGAAACATAAACTGGTAAATAATGATAAATAATACAAAATAAAAAGGCAGGCATAAAAATAGAATAAAATAAAACAGGACTTGAGACACAGTTCCATGTAACAAACAAATGTATTAGTTATTCTTCCATATACTGTAAGATATTTGCTTAATTAGTGGGGTACTCCCCCACGAAATTTTTCATGACACAGATGTAATTTTGTGCAATCTGGTGTATTTTAGATGACCAGATTCTATTTTAATCAGTCTTTTTACACAATTATAATAAAACACGAAAGCAAAACTTTTACCAGTAACAGAACACCTTCTGTTTTTGTAGTTTCTATAAAGGTACAGTAATAATAATAATAATGCATTGGTTTTATATAGTCCTTTTATGGACACTCTTTACATGGCATTATTCATTCACTCCATACTTGGTGTTGGTAAGCTACTATTGTAGACACAGCTGCCCAGGGGTAGACAGACGGCTACCAATCTGTGCCATTGGCCCCTCTAACCACCACCAACACACACACTCTGGCTTCCTGGCATTTCCCTGATGGTCTCCCATCCAAGTACTGACCATGCCCTGCCTTGCTTAGCTTCAGATCTGAGGGGATCAGGCAGAGCAAAGGAGGTACGTCATAAGACAGTGTCAATGCCTTCTGCTGTCAATGCCGGCCCTCTCGCGGCCGGATGAAATCATCTCGGGCTGTATGTTTGACACCCCTGATCTAAGGCCTGATCGCTGTCAGGCTTTATCTTTTTATTCCCATTATTATTGCTGTTAGGAGTGCTTTTTTTTTTATTTTATTTTTTACAAATTTTTCCTTTGAGATAAAAAATAAGCGATGAGAATATTTCCCCTTAATTTCAGTCATTCTGTATCTTTCTGTATTTTTGCACTATTATGAATGAATATTATTATACTTAAACATATCTTTGCACTTTAAATTAGAAAATGAATCTCACTTTAATCAAATTAGGTGATTTTTAAAAATGTATTTTATGACCAAAAAAACTTTCACTGGCTGTCTTATTTTACTTGTCAAGTCACAATTCCTCAAATGAAGGCCAGATACACTTAATTTGAGAAGTGTGCTCTGCTGTTGTTGAGATTATTGAGTTAGTTCAGGGTAAAACTGCTGCTCTTTTCACAATCGAGATCCGGTTCGAAATGTTCACCTTAAAGAGCCGTTCAAAAGAGCTAATTCGGCCATGAACGTCACATCACTGTTCGATACAAAATTACTTTTATGTGTGTGTAGGCACTTTACCATTCAACATAGTTTGACATACTATTACTGGCCACATTGGAAATAGGTTGCATATTTAGGGAGCAGTGAGCGGGGGTGTGTGTCTATCTCAGCATGTTCATTCAGCGCGAACATAGCGCTTGATTGAAAACATGTTTTTCAGTATTGGCTCACAGAAGGCCAGACGGAGCCTCCGAGGAGCACAAGTGTGGTGTGTTACAGTGTCCGCCTGTGCTGACTTTGGCCCCACTGTCTTCCCTTGTTATCCGACCCTCCATCTCCTCCGCCATGCCCCCCCTCGGCGCACCATCAAAGGCCCGACCCCACCTTAGGAACACATACTTACATCCCTGGAGAATAGGCAATAAAGTTCACCACCGCCATCACCACCATCCCAAAGGCCTTTCATTTCTACCGCCTTCATTCCTCCACCGTGCTCTTAAGCTAACTTCTGGCTCGTTGTATGAAAACAAAACCTTTTAGCTAATCAAATCCGTTCCATCTGTGCCAGAAATCCCTCCAGATTTCACAAAGTCGCTGCTTCATGCAGACTCAACTGCAGAAGTTCAGGGTAAATGCAGCGGTGTTTTGATTTGAAAGAAGCCTACATCACGTGTTGTGTCGGGAGAACATTTTGGAAATACAATGGACTGGTCTGGGACTGACCCCGTTATGCAACAAGTTTAGCAGGAAGAGACTGATTAATTAATTTTCAACTAAACTGAGTATGTTTCGCCAACTTAATCTAAGTGATTATGTGTGTGCCATATCTAATTTGAAAGCTTTCAACTTGTATATTTCAGTCCAATGAATTAGATTTACACTTTTGATCCACACGTTAGTAGCAGTATTGTGTCAACCAATCAAGGCTGGGGCAGAAGCTATGACTGGGCCACATCTAAAGTGAAAAAAAAAAACAGTACTGTCCACTAGTAAGGCTCTCGAATGATTAGTGTATTTTAAACTAAACTAAAGAAAGCCTTACAATGTGGGTAGATATTCAAACTTCATGCATCGGTATCTGTGAGTAAAAAGGATCGATCAGTGCATCTCTAGTTATAATCTTCCATCCACATCAGATACACATCCACAGATCTACTTTGTATAGCACAAGCAAGTTTGACTATGCAGAATTTCAGAATCTTTTTCTTTGTGGCTCCTGCCAGTATGTCTGAGTGACACAAAGATATATATTATATTTGGACCCCATGTTATTAAAATGTTTGCGATCCAAAAACAGAGCAGTAACGCGCTGGATTCATCCTTCTGAGATACCTTAAATATAATGCTGACGCTGTCAACTTGTATGACTATTCTAATAAAAACAATCCTATATTGATGTCTCGTTAATACCATATTTTACATCCAATTCTTATTTAGGGTCATGGCTTGTCATACTGGGGTGATGGTGGGTCCCGATGCTGTGCCAGTTGAGGACCACTTGTATTTTGCATGCGTACGTGCGGAGTGTGTGGTTGTGTTGGACGGCGCCGTGTTGTGCCTGTCTGGCCCCCGACAGTTTTACGATGCATATCAGAGAGACGCTTTAAGACCCCCATCCAGAAGATCAGAAATAGAAATGTTGTTTTTGCAAAAGCCGGGTTGAGTTTCCCGGTCGCTCACGGTGTGCAAACATCTCAGGCATCCTCGCCACACCTCCGTTTGGTGCATTTTTTTCTTTGTCCATGACTATGGCCTTTCAACTGTGAGAGATTGTGTGACGTCCCAGAGGATGTACTTTACAGGCAGTTTTTTTCTTGAGCAGCAGCAATTGGTCTAAGTAATTTAAACAGGTATTTACTGCAGTTGTTTCTGAAGAAGGATACTCAGAGGTACTTTAGGGCTTTACTTCTTACTGTAGGGTTTTTCTTTCTCGGTAGGTATGCTTATGTTACACAGGGCACAGCTACACAATGTGGAGAGCAAGGTGAAAATACAATCCCATACTATTGATGATAAATATTATGGCTATTGTAACTGGGTATTAGCCATGTAGTGTAGCTTAAGAGATCACATTCTTAAAAAAAAAAAGGCCTATACATATACAGTATGAAAGAAATCTCCACACAGCAAATCTGTGTTCAAATGTGGCATCATGTGTAAGGAAATCGGTCCAATAAGAGTTATTTCAACAGATAACAATAATGCCATGCTAATACTTCTGCAATAACAAACCAAGTTCTACCAGGGAATTCATACCCTCAACATCATCTGTTGACGGCAAACAAATTAGGGAGTTTGTGTAGCTTTGAGAGGGCTCAAAATGTTGATTTGTTAAATATTACGTCGTGATGAAATAATGTAATAATAATAAATAATAATGAAGGAATTCACAAGAGCAAAACAAGTTTGTGTTTGTGTACATTCACGCTTCTAGAAATTGATACATAAATAAATGCAAATGTTGAATTCAAGACCCCAGAATATAACATTTTGAGTTGCCGTCCGTAAAGATGCTCCTGATATCACCAAGTAATAAAGAGTCCAGGGCCAATGGCATGTTGTTTGCCCCGGACCAATGTTACAGCCAGCCAATCAGGGGTCAGTTGTGCTGGTTGGTCGGCTCGGGACAAAAATTAAGTTTAGGAACAGGGAAATCTTTAAGGTTAGGGTTAGGGCTAGGTTTAGGGTAAGGTTTAGATATATTTTCAGACAAACCAACTCATAGAGCTATCCAAAATTACAGCAGACCTGTTCCTAAACTTAATTTTTGTGAAACATGTCAAGTTTTCAAAGCAGACTGTCCCTTATCTAGCAAAACTGACCCCTGATTGGCTGGCCGTAACATTGGTCCTGGGCAAACAACTTTGACATTGGTCCTGAACTCTTAACTACTTGGTGATATCCGATCGTCCTTGCAGTAAAGGCCGGAAAACTGTAGCAGAACTTGCTTTTTAACAATTTTAACCCGGTTTGACACGGTTTATGGTTAACCCTCTGATGCCCAAGGGTATTTGTAATTTCTCTCGCCTGAATTTTTTTCCTTCTCTTTAATGCTATTAAAAAACCTCCTTTCAGTGTACCTGTGAAAGGAGGTACTGTGTGGCACAGCCATGTCCCTGGTTGAGAAGTAAACCTTATCTGTGGCATCATCAGTGACGCTAATTACTAGGCCTATCTACATACATGGAACAAAAAGTACCATGAAGTTTCGTGTCTCTGTCCTCAAAATGAAGTGTGGTTAGATTTGAAGTGACTTTATGTGGTTATTATCATGGAAAATAGTGTATCGGTGAACAGGGTTCAAGCCCCTGTCGTCTGAAATTGTAATATCAAATTTGAGAATGTCGCAAACAAGCTTTTATCACAGCCAATATCTAGAAAGTAAGTCCACCATGTCGATGTGCAGCCCTGTTTTAAATTGCTTGTTATAAATGCACTGGGAGGTGCTCTGAATGGACTAACAGACTCACGTCCAAGCCATGTCTCAATCATTGTAAACCGATCGCTGTCATCTGGTTCTGGTTTGGATGGAGCACACTTGAAGACCGCTCTGATCTACTCTCACCGCGGGCTGTTTTTATTCTTCAGAGAGACCCACGGCTCAAAAACACACACAGAGCTTCACTATCAATACACTGCACATGCACACACAATTGCTTGTAGCAGCAGTAAAAGGAAAAGAGACATTTCCTGTGCACCGCTCCTGTCATTTGACCCCATGTCCCAATATGTTAATCATTTCCTCCTGCATAATCCAATAAAATGCTGGGATGGGCTAATGTATTAGATTAGGCTGAGTAGTTGTTTACATTGGCGATACTGCAAACCGCGTCATCAAATGTTTCTGCGTTTTAAACCTAAACAAAGGATATTTACATTCCTTGTGGTCAGGGTGTAATGGTATTCCTTCTCAGAAAGCTGGATAGATTCTCGAGGACCGAATTAGAAAAATTACTCTCAACAAAAAGTTTAAAGCAACACTTTTGCTCTCATTTTTCACAGAGTGAACTCAAAGGCATCAAAACTATTTCTATATGGCACAATAGGCCAGTTCTCTCAAATATTGTTAAAATCTGTGTTAGTGAACACACTAACTTCTTTGTCAAGAGAACCTTACACAGGCCACAGTCAACAACTTGATCAACTTTATGCAAATGAGATGTGCTGATGTCTCAATTGGGTGGCCCCATGCATAAACCTGATATTCATGAATGTTAATCTGACAAAATTGAGATTAAAAGTAACGCCATGTTCATTAATGCAATGTATTCAAGTATTTGAGAATACATACATCAGGTACATGGGGCCACAGAAGTGTGAGTTATAAAGTGAAGTACACTATCACTCACAATCTCAAAATGAATTATTCTAAATACAAATGATGTCAAGTTATGCCCTTTAAGTCAAAACTACGACAAAAAAAATAAAAAATAAAGGTGGTCCCATGGTCTTTTCCTCTTGCTCTGGCTTTCTCCATGTTTCAGTTACAGCCCAAAGATTTAAAGTGCATTTCCTGCACTGAGGTGATATTGGCCACTGGTCCACTGCCCGGTTGTTTATTACGTCCTGTCTGGCCTCATGGTCCCATAATGTGCATCTATCTTCACAACGAGTTCAAACAAATCAGTGGATACTAGGCAGCAACCGCTTTGGGACAGATAAATACAATGAATGGTCTCTACAGATCAGGTAAAAGTGAAAATGGTCTCCACATGCCTGTGTTGCTTTGTTGACTGACCAACTTTTTAATCACGTACATTTTTAATTGGATAACTTCTCACCATCTCCCTCTATCATGCTTAACTTTTTACACGTTTGTTTGATTCTATTCTGTGGGATTTGTATTAACATAGGCATCATGACAGCTTTTACAATTTACAGTGAATGTTGCAAAAGACCCCTCCTCGAACCGCCACCGTATCATGGTGGAGGGGTTTGAGCACCCGAATGATCCTAGGAGCTCTGTTGTCTGGGGCATTATGCTCCTGGTAGGGTCTCCCATGGCAAACAGGTCCTAGATGACGGGTCAGACCAAGAGCGGTTCAGAAGACTCTTATGATGCGAGACCATCAAGGCTGGTTACGTCGCCCAGATGTGGGGGAGCGCTGTGGGGCAGTCCTCCCGTGGACCCACCACCTGCAGGAACAGCCATAAGGGACTGGTGCAGAGAGATCCGCGACCCGGCAATGGATAAGCACAAAAAGATGGACAGATGTTGCAAGATATTAAAAAAAAATGTTTGGATCTTTTCAACTTGCCTCAGTTTTCCATTTATCTGTTTTTAAATGTTGCAAGCAGAAGGCCCTGGTTAATGGTAATAGGATTTGTGGGTCTTAAATGGGGCTCCACAGTCCCATCCTCATCAGGGCTCTTCCTGGTGCTGGAAGTAAAAATCCCAATGAAAATCTCCATAGACTTTTCGAATAATTCAAATCAAAAGTTTAAAAGCACAACTGAAAATCATAGGCAAAGATTCTTCAGTCTTCATCTGTACTCTGTAGTTGAAGTGTAGGACGTTTCGCTTTTTCTCCAAAAAGCTTTGTCATGTGCATCTATCTTCACAACTTCAAACAAATCAGGGTATATTAGGCAGCAACCGTTGGGGGACGAGCGTGTCAAGTCTACTCATTTGCTGACGAAGCTTTTTGGATAAAGAGCGAAATGTCCTACACTTCAACTACAGAGTACAGATGAAGACTGAAGGATCTTTGCCTACGATGGACAACTCCTGTACGACTGGGAACCTACACAGATTCATTACAGGGACCACCAACCTCACACATTATGACAACCTGCCCTGCACATGGTTCACACTATTGCAATTGATTTGACTGTTTTTGACGCTTAATAATTATTTATTCCATAAATATATAAAAATGGAGAGAGGCCTACTTCAAATCAAGAGTTTAGGCTTTCATTTGATGTACGTGCGATTCTTGTGGTACGTTTTGTTGATGGAAATAGCTTTGAATTGGGTAAGGTAGATCCAAAATGTTTAGTCCTTTATAAGAATGGAATAAGATACAGGCACAGCAATGGTTGCAAGCCGCAGCCCACCAGTTACTCCCACTAACAGTTTATCATGTGATTTATAGTCAATACTAAAAGAGATCATTGTGTTTCTGTGGGGGTGGTCAGATAGCCTTGTAAAAGCTTGGTAAATAGACCCCGCAAAATCTCAACACATTATTATGCTTTCATTGGTTGGAAAGATGGTGTGGTATAGTAAACAGATATAAAACTGGACAGAATGTGATATTAAGGGGAGACAATGCAGACAAAAGTCATTTTATTTTTTTCTGTTTTCAGGTTTTGGATCGGTTTGGTCTCTTAACATATGAATGTTCACCTGGGAACAGATAAATTACCTTCACAATATATATAGTATATATTTCTAAAAAGCCTTTATGGAGCGCCATAATCCCGCACATACAATTCAAAATCTCCATACATTTTTCGAAAAATTCTATTTGTAAGAGTTTAAAAGCACGATGGAGGCTAATCAGCTACATGCTAACTGCTAGCCATAGCGTGGATATTTTACAAGCAAGAAAATACCAAATACTTGAAAACACAGCAAAATGCTTTTATACTGTAACTTTTTGGTTTACAACGTTTTGGATGCAACTTTAATTTATTATTGTGTTTTATGCCCATAAGTCACCACTAGCTGATTAGCTGCTATCATTCTTGCAATTTTTGAATGGGATTATTACTTCCGGCTTGTACTGACGAGCTCCATTTGCTAATTAATTAAAGTGACAACAAAAAGTCAGAGATAATATCGTTAAAAATAATTTGAGTCAATTTTTTCATGTTTTCAACTAAACCTGAGCCACACAAACTTATTTCCTTTCAACTTTTTTGTGAGTTTTTTGTTCATTCCCATTTTCTTTGCGCTCTTACATTGACAACAGTGGACATTCCAGCTCACAGGAAGTGCTATTACAATGAGGAAATGGTTTTACAACAAGAGTGGGCGGGGCTGAATAAGGTAACCATGCAGACACCAATTTTCCAGTCTTGTACTAAACAATATTTTTGAAGGTTATACTGTATCTGAGGGATCTTTTGATATCTAATTCCTAGCCTGATTAGTTTAGTTTTGAACCCCAAAAAACAAGACAATCTTTGTAAATATATAAACAAAATAACACTTTAAACCTGGATCTATGTATTATTATTATTTGGTTGATATATAGGCAGGGCAGTTGACAGACTTGGTGGGGCCCGGGGCAAGAAGGTTTCTCATGGGCCCCCCACCTCTCAACCCTTGCGGTGGCACCTGTTTGCTACAACATTTTTATAATAAATCATTTTATTGGCTGTATTTTGGGGCCCTTTCCCACAATTTGACACCACTGTTCTCTCATCATTCTCTTCCTTTGGTCCTGCTTAA
>OMNZ01109665.1:0-11149 GCA_900303255.1 Lesueurigobius sanzi | reverse complement strand
CTCTGCCTCTCTCTTTCCTCTCGCTCGCTCTCTCTCTGTATTCCTTTGGTATTTGAAAAAGCAAGAGTATTTGTACCTGAATACAGTTACTGAAAATGTGTATTCGGAATACGTATTTTAAATACATGTTTTAGTTACTCCCCAACACTGGCCCTGTGTAATATAAAATCACTCTTTTGAAACAATATGTCTTGAAGGAAACTTAAAATCTATAAATACAGAAATAATAAGAATAAAAATATAAATATATTATTATTATATTATATCCTTAAAGGATGGAGTTTGATCATTTTCATACTCGTGACTGCCACCTCTGGCCGTCTGCGTAACTGCAGTCTCCATGTTAAGCTGGTGAATGACTGCTGCCTCGGCCCGAACACGCAACTTGGTGCAGGCTTATAGCGGCAATTGAGTGGGATAGGTGTGGGCTCACAGGGCCCACATCTGGGAAAAGACAAAACAACTGTAACAATTTTCCCTCTGGCTGGAAAAAAGCAGTTATAGTGCCAATATTTAAAGCAGGACCAAAGGATTCCATATCAGTTCTGCCTATACTATCAAAAGTGATTGAGAAGGCAGTAGCCACACAACTGGCTGAACATCTGGAAGCCAATCAACTCCTCCACCCTCAGCAATTTGGTTTTAGAGCCGGGTACTCGACCAAAACAGCAAACTGCTGCTTGCTTGAGAACATGAAAAAGACCTTGGATAGAGGTCAGGTGGTTTGAGCAGTATTTTTAGATCTAAAAAAGGTGTTCGATACAGTCAGTCACAGCTTTCTTTTATCAAAATTACCATCTTTCAACATCTCCACTGAGGCAGTGGAATGGTTTGCCTCATATCTTCAGCATAGAGAACAGTGTGTTCGAATTGCACAAGACAAATCCTTGTTTCTAAACATTCACAAGTGCATTCCATCTTCATAAATGACTTACCTGCAACCTGCTCCGGTGCCAGCTGCCAACTTTATGTGGATGATGTAGTTGTTTATGCACCCGCCAAGTCACCAGAGCAAAATAAATATCAAAAACAATCAAAAGCAATCTAAATTGTTTCAGACTAATCAGAGCCAAGATTAGTCAGAGCCAAGCTCAGACTAATCAGATCCCAAGCCAAGCTGGCCTCCTGTACATGCACCCTATTATATTTTCTCATAATTATATCATACTGCATGACAGCATGGGCCCAGGCTGCTCCCTCAGCCACAATGCACATCAGCTCTTTGTATAATCAAGCAATACAAATGATGGACAAAAAGCCAATCCGCTCCATCACTGCACTATTCTTGAGGAGCATAAATTGCTAAGCTTTGAAAGCTTTGGCAATCTATGCTTTCTCAAATTAATATTCAAATGTACCAACAATCTAGCTCCTGAGCCACTAAGCTGTTTTATGTAGAGACAAAACAGCAACAGAGTCACCAGAGGATCCATAAACTGTCAGATCCCACTCTGCAGGACTTCATTTGGTCAGTCTGCCTTTTCTTACAAAAGTGCAAAGCTGTGGAATTCACTCCCCACTGAACTTAAGACATATCTGAGTTTAAAATGTTCTCTTCAAGGCTGAAGGCTTTGTTGAAAACAAATCAAAAATGTACCCATTTGTAAGTAGCACTGAATGTTATTCTGTAAATGTTTTACAATAGTTTTGTACTATAGACTTTTATTGTGTATTTGTAAATATTGTAAAAATGCCCAAGAGGCGCATGAAAGAAACTATCCTGGATCTACAAACCCATTCAATGAGAGACAACCTCATTTTCACTGGTATCTCAGAAAAGGTACCTGACGACTCAGTCTTCCTTGAAAAACTTCATGTTTGCTCAACTTAAGATCTCACCCGACGTTGTTGAAGAAATCTCATTCCACCGTGTAAACCGTCAAACAAAAAACCGAGACCACTAATCGCGAAATTTGAACACTTCAAACATAAAGAACAGGTCAATGGATGGACCGTAGCCTCCTCCCTGAGGGGAGAGGGTTCAACAGTTTGTGACCAGGGTGAGAAGGGTCAGCTGTGATCCGTCCTGTACTCCCCCGGGTCCTGGAGACATACAGGTCCTATAGATGGAAGTTTACAGCCAGTCACCTTCTCAGCAGCAGGGGTTGTAGCCGAAAGTGTGGTCTGGTCCGTGAATTTTAAGGACCGGTCCGGACCATTGCACAGACCACCTCTAGGGGCGCTGTTCCGTGGTCTTTTAGTGGTCTTTAGCCAGGGACCACAATCCCTGAGCTGGTCCTTGGTCAGGGACCACAGTCCCTTAGCTGGTCCTGGTCCCTGGCCAAGGACCACGGCCCCTGAGCTGGCCCTTGGTCTGAATCAATGGTCCCTGTGGCAGGGACCACTAGGTTTTTGTTTGTTTTTGTTTATATCAATGTTTTGTGTTCTTTTGAGGAATAAACAGACAATTGCAGTGTGAGTTTCATGTACTGATTGGAGGAAAATTATTATTCAGATGATTTATGACGTTGACATGTTTCCAGGAGGGCGATCAGACGGTGACGGTGTTGACCATGTGCTCTCTGATGGAGTTCGACCTGAAGCAGGAAACCTATCAGCTGGCCGTTAGGGACATGGGCGGCCTGAATATGCTCCTCAACATCCTGGACAGCAAGGAGATCAGATCCATCGTGAGTGGCCGCAACTTCAATTCCTGATCTTGGACAAATGGTGCAGCGGTTAATGTGAAGGTCTGGGTTCAGCTCCAGGGTCGGCTAGGGCCTATCTGTGTAGAGTCTACATGTTCTTTTGTGTTTCTTCACACAAAGGGAAGATTTGTCCAAATCTTCATAAACCTAAAAGCTCAAAAAGCCTTTCGCTGTATTTTCAGGTATTTGGTATTTTCGTTCTTGTAAAATATCCAGTAGTAGAAAATAGCTGACTAGCCTCCATTGTGCCTTTAAAGGGACTCTACGGAAGTTAAAATTTATAAAATAATATATTTTCCACCCCCTACATGCTCCAGCAATGTCCCGCTGTACTGTGAGCCCACACCTATCCCACTCAATTGCCGCTATAAGCCTGCACCGTCACTCTAAAGTTGCGTGTTCGGGCCGAGGCAGCAGTCATTCACCAGCTTAACATGGAGACGGCAGTTACACGGACGGCCAGAGGTGGCAGTCACGAGTATGAAAATGGACAACCTCTGTTGAGTCCCTTTAAACCCTTATTAGATTTTTTTTTTTTAAGTTGATTTTTACTTTTCACTAATGAGGATTTGTTTGGGAACAGGTGCTGGGATTTTTGGAAAAGGAAAGAGTCCTCTCATATTTTAATCCAATGGGTGTAGCCATAAGCTGTGGCAAGTGTGGGGCTAATTTTCTGATTTGATAAGAGCACCTATTTCACACTTCACTTGAGCATTTTTGTTATTTCTTTAAAGATTCATGATTCCTCACAGGAATGGGCGCTGACTTATTATTTTTGGCAGTGGATATGTAGCCGGGACCGGTCTTTCGACTCTTTACGCTATTTTGCCATAACTTTCTCCTAATTCGTCAGTTCGTATCATGTGGTAACATTCTCATTAGCTTAGTGCCCAGTGTGCATGGCATTGAAACTTTTACATACACGTAATTTCACATGACCTAACACTAACCCTAATCCTCACCTTAATTGACTTTAGTTTGGTCATAACTCATATAATTATGATATACATTAAAGTGTTCAACTGGGACCAGCTTTTCGACTGTGCTCAAAGGCTGAAGTCAAGACACTCCAATATGACGAACTATCCTCAAAACTTGAAAATTCATGGCCAGGCTGCTATTTTTTTCCCAGAATGGGAAAGGGCTTTTTCCATTCATTTTAGTATTTTTAAGGTTAGGTTTATGGTTAGGTTTGATTAATTTAAGCTAGCGTTGTCCTCAAATGTGACTGTTTCAATCTAGCTTCCTGGGCAGGCTTTCACGTCAAAAAGGGGAAGATGTAGTCACGTGATATAAATTGACGATTTAGGAGCAAGTTACAGTAAAATAGCGAAAACAAACTAAAAGCCGGTCCCGGCTACATATCCACTGCCTATTTTTTTAACATATAGACTATATTACACTAAATATACAGTACATTTATGCTCTACCCGGACTGGTTTAAAATGATTTAGACAGTTCTGTAAAGGTTTGGAGAAATTCTCTATATTTTCATCCTTAAAGGTGCACTGTGGAACTTTCTATGCGAAAATCCCCACAACTTGATATTAGTGCGTATTTGACCTTTTAGTGAGTGTATGGGTGGTTAGCCTTTACTTTTCATCACAGCTGCCTTTATGACGCTCTATGATCAGTTATCTTTAGGGTGACTGGTATGGTTTCATTGTGTTGCATGGAGATGATTCAGTGGAGAACACCTTCCAAAAACAAAATTGATCATAGAGCATCATAAAGGTCACTATGATGAAAAGTAAAGGTTCTTACCAAACACACAGCCACTGGATCACTAAAAGGTCAAATATGCACTAATATCAATGTTTTTTTTTCTGCATAAAACAATTTTGATAATCATTTCTTGTAAATTGCAAACAATTTTCTCACTATAATCATCACTCAAAAAATTAGAATCGTGACATCACTTGCTTGACATTACTGACTAATTTGGGGCCCCATACAAATGCATAGAGCAAATGTGTTGAGGTAAAGTGTGTATAGTATCTTCTCACCATAAAATCTGTCCATGTAGATCGGCTCATTGAAGATCCTGCGCCTGGTGAGCCTCAGCGCTCAGATCCAGAGGTCCATGTTGAAGATGAGAGGGGTACAGAGCCTGGTCCCGCTGCTGGACATTCAGCATCCAGAGCTTCAGGCGCTGGCAGCCGAAACACTCGCCAATGTGGCTAAGTTCCGCAAAGCTAGGAGGACGGTGCGGCACTGCGGGGGCCTCGACAAACTGGTGAGTTCAAAGCAGGAGTCATGAATTAAAGTCTGCAATTTACAATGACTGTATATTTGAATAATACTTCAATCTGTCGTCGCCCTGTATGGCACAGCTATGGCACAGTCAGAGTGAATGTGTGGTGGTGGACGGAAGGGCCGATGGCGCAAATTGGCAGCCTCGCTTCTGTCAGTCTACCCCTGGGCAGCTGTGGCTACAATAGTAGCTTACCACCACCAAGTATCGAGTGAAAGAATAATGCCATGCAAAGCGTCTTTGAGTGTCCAGAAAAGCGCTATATAAAACCGATGCATTATTATTATTATTATTCATCTCACATCTTGTGCTCTGGAACCCAACTCCTGGAAAGAGATTACTCATAGCCCCCCAGCTCAGCCGCTACATGTTGGAGTTCAGCCCAGTGAACGAGAGGGTCGCGTCCCTACGGCTTTGGGTTGGGGACAGGTCTTGTCACGGCCTATGGCCCAACAGCAGCAAAGAGTACTTCTTGGAATGCCTGGTGGGAGTGCTAATTGACGGTGCTCCGACTGGGGACTGCATTGTTCTACTGGGGGACGTCATTGCTCATGTTGGCGACAGTCAGACCTGGAGGGGGTGATCGTGAAGAACAGCCTCCCCAATCTGAACCTGAGCGGTGTTCAGTTAGGACTTCTGTGCTATGGACAGTTTGTCCATAATCAACACAATGTTCAAGCACAAGGGTGTCCATGTGTGCACGTAGCACCAGGACACCCTAGGCCGGAGGTCGATGATGCACTTTGTAGTTGTGTCATCTGATCTCCGGTTACGTGTCTTGGACACTCACAACCGATGACCACCTGGTGGTGAGTTGGATCAGCTGGCAGAGGAGGAAGCTGGTCAGACCTGGCAGACCCAAGCGTATCGTGAGGGTCTGTTGGGAACGTCTGGCGGAACCCTCTGTCAGCAGGGTCTTCAAAACCCACCTTCGGGAGAGCTTCTCCCAGATCCCAAGGGATGTTGGAGACATGGAGTCCAAGTGGACCATGTTCTCCTCCTCCATTGTCGATGCAGCTGCTCACAGCTGTGGTCTGAGGTCTTTGGTGACTGCCATGTTGGTAACCCTCAAACCGAGAAGTAAGGGATACCATCAAGGTGAAGAAGGAGTCCTACCTGCCTGGCCTTGTTGGCTTGTAGGACTCCTGAGGCAGCTGACGGGTAACAGGCTAAAGATCTCATTATGCTTGCTTTAGGAGTGAGTTAGGTAGAAAGAAATCTGGTGGCATTTATACTCCGTACAGGTTTTAGCTAGCAACGCGGAAGATCTCCTATTTTGCCTGCATTTTTCTGCACGGACCTTGTGGACATGTCAAGCATAATTCCATCTTAACGGCGCACTCACACTGCATCCGAGGTCCGTCATTGCGGGTCCGTTTCGGCCACGTTTTGACTTAAAAAGTCATTAAAATCAATGCTGCACACTCACACTAGTCCGTCACGGCCCGTCTCCGGCTACGTCAGGTCCTCCGTCCTAACGGAAAGAATCCGCAAGGAGTCTATTTTTGACGGATGCTGCAGACAACGGAGCGGCCTCCAGTCGAGCTGGCAGGAATATTACGAGGGACACCGGAAGTCCAGTGTTGATGTTAAGAACATCCGCTGTATTTCAAAATAAAATCTGTCCGTTCACAATGTATTTTATTGTCTTGCATCGGAAATGTAAACATTACATCATTGCTGGTGGTGACACGGGGTCAAAAGTGCAATGCAGGGCATCCACTTCACACATGTTGAGCATTCACGGGAACCCACGTGAAGTTGTGTTACGTGAGGGCTGTTTCTATGTCTCAGACGGAGCTGGACGCAGCCGCTGACGGACTTGCCAGTGGACTGGTGTGAGTGTCAGTTTTGCGGAAAACGGAGACGGGTCAGTACCGAACCCGGATTGTAGTCAGTGTGAGCGCAGGGTAAGTGTACCATGGCACGTACGGTCGCAGAGGCAAAACTCTGTCTCAGTCAGGCGGTCGGGAACAGTGCCTCTGGATTGGCAGACTGGGGTGGTGATCCCTTTGTGGTGGACTGGAGGGTGTGTTCCAACTAGGGGGGGGGGGGATCACACTCTTCACCCTTCCCGATAAGGTCTATTCCAGGGTAATGGGGAGAAGAATCCGACCGATAGTCGAACCTCGGATTTTGGAGGAGCAGTGTGGTTTTTGTCCAGCTCTATACCTCTATCGGGCGCTCATGGGTTCATGGGAGTTTTGTGGATCCAGAGAAAGCATTTAACCGTGCCGAGGTCCAGGGCCCTTTGCTAAGGGCTGTCCGTTCCCTGTACAACTGCAGCGGGAGCTTGGTTCACAGTAAGTCAGACCTGTTCCCAGTGCATGTTGAAATAGATTTCAACAATGAATTTCAAACATGAACGCAACCTACACCAATATCTGAAAAATCTGAAATATTGATATCAAAAAAACTGCTGTTAGTCTATTGGGCTAAGATACCTCTACCTCCGTCACTGTAAAGTTGACCTGCCTGTGCCCCACTTTTCCCTGTGTTCAGGTGAGACTGCTGGACTGTGCCCCAGACTCCCCCAGTCTCTCCCCCAGAGAGGAGCAGGACGTGGAGACGGCTCGCTGCGGGGCCCTGGCTTTGTGGAGCTGCAGCCGGAGCTGCAGGAACAAAGAGGCCATTCGAAAAGCAGGAGCTATCCCCCTGTTGGGGCGTCTGCTGCGCTCGTCCCACATCAACATGCTCATCCCGGTCATTGGGACACTGCAGGAGTGCGCCTCCGAGGTACAGCATGGATTTCACAGAAATGGTTTTCACTTCACGGACTGTTGGAGACCTGTTCAGGTCACTACATTGTGAAGCTCAATGAGAAATTGGCAACAGTGTGCAAAGTAAAGTGTGGTGCTTTTTTTTTTGGAAGAATCTAATTCTGGACCAAAATTCAGCTGCCACGGTGGGTCGAGGGCCACATATTGTAAACAGACATTTTCCTGTCCCTATTGAGAAAACAGTCTTCAATAAATAATAATAATGAGCATTGTGATAATTCAGCACATTTTAAAATAGAGCTGATTTTGTGAAAGCCATAGACAAACACTACCTCTCTAGCAACGCACAATTATCTTTAGGCAAACTTTTTACACCCCACACAATGTACTGTATAACTTGTGGTCAATGATTATTCCTCTTCCATTTGATGTCTGCCCCAAATTTCTTTAAGTTATGACTCTGAAATTAAAATAGGGCTCCATGGGGCTAAAGCTGCACAGGAAGTACATCAACCCGGTCCCGAGGTAAAATGGCAGAGGCGTAACCTCGCGTGAAAAGAGCCTATAGGACCGTGGGTTAAACTTGTATGGAGCCTCATAGTCCCACCTCTGGCCAGTGCCAGTCAATGAGTTAAAAGCGATGGAGGCTAATCAGCTATGTGCCAACAACTAGCCATAGCGCAGATATTTTACAAGCAAGAAAATACCAAATACTTGAAAACACAGCAAAATGCATTTATAACTTTTTGGTTTATAAAGTTTTGGATTGAATTTATTATTGTGTGTTTTATGCCCATTAGTCTCCACAGGCTGATTAACTGCTATCGTTCTTTTACACATTAAATATGTATATATTTTTTAAGTCTATGCAATTTTTGAAGGAGATTTTTACTCACGGCAGTGGCCAAAGGGATTGCCAGTGGGCGGGATTGTGATGCTCCATTGCATTTTTTGTCATGAGTTTCTCAAATGACTAAATAAATGGTCAATTTATATACCTGCTTTAGGCACTTTACATGAAAGAACCACTCACCCATTCACTCTCTCATTCATACACCAGGACACGCAGACACTGCGGCAGCACAGTAGTACAGTGGTTAGCGTTCGTGCTTCACAGCTAGAAGGTCCTGGGTTCGATTCTGTGTGGAAAACTAAAAACATATACAATGGATCAGGATGAATGAGAGTGTGTTTGTGTGTACGAGTGTGGGACAACAGATGCAAATGAGCCCAACCAAGGTTACAATCCGGAGTGGTCTGTTTACATGCATGGTTCTCATGTGTGTTGGTCCCAACCAACAAAACAATAAAGAAATAATGACCACAGTGCAGTGTCACTGTGGTCATTATTCATTCCCTCCACACTTGGTGGTGGTAAACTACTATTGTAGCCAAAGCTGCCGTGGGGCAGACTGACCATTTACCATAATGCTAAAATCATGCTGATTATTTCCTGATCTCTATTTCGGCTGGAGTGAGCATTTTGGTTAATTTCAGCTACATGTTTGACAGCCCTGGCTTATACTGTTTACATGCCACTTCAATTATGTGAGAGAAAGATCATCGTAGGCAAAAATGCTTCAGTCTTCAGAAAGATCAGATTATTGGTCTGCATGTAAATGAGGAGGAGCTGAAGAGGCTGACTGTTCTGCTGTAATAAATGAGGACTTTTAAAGCATGACTGTCATTTTCTCAGGGTCTGAAACAAAGGTGATGTAACAATGCTGAGTGAGGTAATTCTTTCTTTCTTTATTAGTTTATTTGGAGAGGACAGTGCACATTAATGAACACTCAGTACAGTTACTTTGTGTAAATGCGCCAGATTTAGCCATGGACTACTTTCCATCTGTAGTCCTCGTACATTTAAAACAACAATAAAAGTTACAGACATGGACAAAGAATATATACACTATTTACAAATACAGACCATATAAAACTTCCTCAGTCTATAACAGTATCAGGTCTACAAATGATCACATGATTTATTAGATTTCAACCATTTTTTAAGTTCTTTTTTAAAACCCATAAAGGTGGAAGACTCTCGAATTACAATTGGGAGACTATTCCAAGTTGTGCACCCTTTTACAGAGATGGTGTTTTGTCCAGTGGTGGTTCGTCTGAATGGTACCTCACAATCTCCTCTACTGGCTGATCTAGTGCTAAGATTACTGTCTCTTTGTCAAATAAATTCCTCCAAGGGGGGAGGGGCCAAACCATGGAGGGATTTGTAGACGAGGCAAGAATGTTTAAAAATTCTGAAGTTTTCAAAACTCAAAAGATGATATTTCTCTAAAATTGGACAATGGTGAGAAGAATAGTTTTTTTTTGGCAAAAATCTTGATGGCTTTTTTATACAGCTGTTCTATGGGTTTTAGTGCAGTGATGCCAGCAAATGACCAAACTGTAAAACAGTACTAATGCTGTACTAACAGTGTAATGGTGCTTTTAATCTTGGGCATAGTTATTTGTTACTAAATGAAAGATGTCCATTGGTCGCTCACACAGGAGAGCTACAGACAGGCCATCAGGAGCGAAGGGATGATCAAGGACCTGGTGAAGAACCTGAGCAGAGACAACGATGAGCTGCAGATGCACTCGGCCAGTGCCATCTTCAAGGTATGAATGTTTAAGGCAAGACGCTGCAGGTGAAGACATGGACTTTTCATGCAGTGATTTTTGTGTAATTTTGTCTCTTAATATCTTAGTTTAATGTCAAAGTAAAAGACGGTCCAAATTAAGCCTTATTATTATTTAATGATGTTTTTTTGAGTTGATATGTTATATCATATATGGTCATTTCCTTTGTGGGAGGAGCCAGTGTAGATTTACACGTGCATGAGCAGATGATACAGAACTGCAAAAGAACTCAAATTACAATATTATTTCACTTTTCACTTGGACATAAAATATTCATACTTTTTCAGTGAAATATTTCAATATTTAAAGGGACTCAATGGAGTTTGATCATTTTCATACTCGTGAATGCCACCTCTGGCCGTCCGCGTAACTGCAGTCTCCATGTTAAGCTGGTGAATGACTGGTGACTCGGCCCGAACACGCAACTTTAGAGTGACGGTGCAGGCTTATAGCGGCAATTGAGTGGGATAGGTGTGCAGCGCGGGACATTGCTGGAGCATGTAGGGGGGGTGGAAAATATATTATTTTTTAAATTTTAAGTTCCGTAGAGTCCCTTTAATTCATAGCCTAACTAGTTTATTGAAAAACTAAACCAGATCCAAAATCTCCTCTGAACAAATCTTTTCAACTAATACAGTGAGGCCAGTAAGTTCTCCCACTTAGAAATCATGGAGGGGTCTAACCATTTTCATCGTTGGTGCAATTCCCCTGTGAGAGACAGAAAAAAATAAAAATAAACCGGAAATCGTATTGTATGATTTATTAACAATATTTTTGTATATTACTGTGTCAAGCAAGTATTTGATCCCTTGCTTAGCAGCCAGATTTCTGACCCTCAAAGACCTGTTATTCTGCTTTTAAATAGTCCAACTACACTCTGCTCATGATTC